>JAJOOR010010806.1:0-12500 GCA_036250505.1 Solanum acaule | reverse complement strand
ATCATACTTAGTGCATTTTTGTACTAGCGCAATACTCTTGCCTACATTTTTCCCAAATGTGGGGTTCGACAGACAGGGTTCCCATTTTAGTGGCTAGATCTTGGACTTTGATTCTCCCGATCTTGTTGAGTCCCCATGGTTCAAGAATAGACTTTCCTTATTGTAGTTTCTCTTTTGTATTTACTTTTTGAACATGATGTATGGTCTAGGCCCACTTTCATTCGATTGTAATAGATGGCTATGTTTAGACATAAGTTAGACTTCCACTTTTCTTAAAAAATTGTTTTGAACTTAAATATTGTTTTACTCTTTATTGTTTTATTACTTTATGTTATGATATGCTAAGTGTCTTGTATGGAGTCCTTAGGGGTTCTATACGTCATGTTACATCTAGGGGGTACTCCTGGGTCATAACAAACTTGGTATCACAGCAAAAGGGTTAGAATGGTCCTAGGATGTATTATAAGCCACGTCTAGTAGACTGTTATTCATGAGTGTGAATTGTGCCTCATTTATGAATTATAGGCTACAAGATGATTAGGAAACTCAACTTTTTCATTACTCTTAAGTCCTGCGATAGAGTTTAACTCTTTAAAGTCTCTTTTCTAATCCTTGCCTTATGTTGTTCAGGATATGTCTACTCGAAAGGCTTACTCTAGAAGGAATGTAAGGGAGAACGTGGAACAAGAAGCTCCTCCCCAAGCTCCTCCTCAAGCTCCGGTTGATCCTTTGGTCGAACAAGTTACAAATGCGGAGTTTAGATCGGCTTTTTAAGTATTGGCTCGAGCCGTGGCGGCCCAAGCCAATAGAGAGGTGGTAGTCCCCATGAACCCAAATGTGGGTACGAACGCTTCAAGAGTAAGGGATTTTATGAGGATGAACCCTCCAGAATTTCATGGCACCAAAGTTGAGGAAGATCCTCAAGAGCTTATCGATGAGGTCTATAAGGTACTTGCTACATGGGAGTAACTCCTGGAGAAAAGGTGGAATTGGTTGCATATCAATTGAAAGGTGTTGCTCAAGATTGGTAGGAGCGGGTCCCGTAGAGTGGGAAATGTTTAAATCACCTTCTTTTGATAGATTCTTTCCCCTTGAGATGAGGGAAGCCAAGGTGCTAGAGTTCATTAACCTTCATCAAGGAAGCATGAGTGTGAGGGAATATGCTCTAAATTTCACACAATTGTCCAAATATTCTCCAACAATGGTTGCGAATTCAAGAGCTAGAATGAGTAAGTTTGTATCGGGTGTGTCTGAAATAGTGGTCAAAGAGTGTCATACCACAATGCTCATTGGTGACATGGAAATCTCTCGTCTCCTGGTGCATGCACAACAAATTGAAGAAGAGAAACTCAAAGAGAAGTCCAGAGAGGTAAAAAGGGCTAAGACTGGTGATGGTAATTTCTCTCATGCTAGATCCGATGGACATGGTTGTCCTAAGTTTTGACAAGGGTGTTCCGGTCAAGGTTCTTCTAACGCTCCTTCTAAGTCAAACAAGGATAGGGTGTCTAACCCTAAACCTCAAGGAGGAAATGGAGGTGGTTCTCCATTGACTAGATCTACGTGTGCTAAATATGGAACGAAACATGATGGTAAGTGCGAGCCGGCACCGATGGATGATATCGTTGCGGGAAGAGTGGACAAAAAATGAGATATTTCCCCCTGTTTGTGGCTAAAGGGATAGAGGGTAAGCAAGCTCCTCCTAGAGGTTAAAATTCCAATGCTCCAAAGCAAAACCGCTTCTATGCTCTCTAAACCCAAGGTGACCAAGATAGTTCTCCGAATGTAGTTACTGGTATGTTAAAAGTTTTTCAACTTGATGTATATGCTTTGCTTGATCCCAGTTCTACTTTGTCCTTTGTGACACCTTATGTGTCTATGAAGTTTTATGTGCTTAGATATATTGGTAGAACCTTTTTCTATCTCTACTCCTATTGGTGATTCTGCTATGGCTAAGAGGCTCTACATAAAGTGTCTCGTTTTCTTTATCCCATAGAGTTACTCTTGTAGACTTGGCAGAAATTTACATGTTAGACTTTGATGTCATTCTTCTGATGGATTGGTTGCATTCTTGCTAGGCTTCAATAGATTGTAGGACTAGAGTGGTCAGATTTCAGTTTCAAATGAGCCTATCCTTGAGTGGAAGGGGGGAAATTCTATGCCCAAGGGTCAATTTGTCTCTTGTCTCAAAGCAAGAAAGATGATCTCTAAAGTTTGCATTTACCATTTAGTTAGGGTGAAGGATGTATATTCCGAAACGTCTACTCTTGAGTCATCTCCGTAGTTAATGCGTTTTTGAATGTTTTCCCCGATGAGTTACCTTGGATTCCTCCTGAGCGGGAAATAGACTTTGGTATTGACCTTCTCCTAGATACGTAACCTATATTTATTCTTCCTTATAGAATGGCTCCGACGAAACTTAAAGAGTTGAAAAATCAATTAAAGGATTTGTTGGATAAAGGTTTCATTCGGCCAAGAATCTCTCCATGGGGTGCTCCAGTTTTGTTCGTAAGGAAGAAAGATGGTTCCTTCCGCATGGGCATTGATTATCAACAACTGAACAAAGTGACCATTAAGAACAAATATCCTCTCCCAATAATAGACGATTTGTTTGATCAACTTTAAGGAGCAAGTTATTTCTCTAAGATCGATCTTTGTTCGAGTTACCAAAAATTGAGGGTGAAGGATAGTGATATTCGGAAGATGGATTTTTGAACTCGGTATTGTCATTATGAGTTTTTGGTAATGTCGTTTGGGTTAACAAATGCTCCAGCGGCATTTATGGATTTGATGAATAGGGTGTTTAGACAATATCTTAATATGTTCGTAATTGTGTTTATTGATGATATTTTGATCTTTTCAAGAAGTGAGGAAGAGCATATTGATCATTTGAGGATCGTGTTGCAAATTCTAAAGGACCCACAACTTTTTGCAAAGCTTAACTAATGTGAATTTTGGCTAAGGTCCGTAGCTTTTCTTGGGCATATTGTGTGAAGTAATGGTATTGAGGTAGATCTTATCAAGGTGGATGTGGTCAAGAGTTAGCCTAGACCTCTATCTCCTTCGGTTATTAGAAGCTTTTTGGGATCCTGTTACTATAGAAGGTTTGTTGAGGGGTTTTCCTCCATTGCTTCTGCTTTGATGACTTTTACTCAAAAGAAGGCTAAATTTATACGGTCAAAGGCTTGTGAGAAAACTTTTCAAGAGTTGAAATATAGACTTACTTAAGCTCCGGTGTTGACCTTACCGAAAGGTACGGATGGCTTTGCGGTGTATTGTGATGCCTCTAGAGTTGGGTTGGGATGTGTGCTTATGCAAAATGGTAAAGTCATTGCCTATTCTTCAAGGCAAATTAACATCCATGAGAAGAATTATCCCACCCATTACCTTGAATTAGCGGCGGTTATTTTTGCCTCAAAGATATGGAGGCATTATTTATATGGGGTCCATGTTGATGTTTTCACCAATCATAAGAGCTTGCATTATGTGTTTAGTCAAAAGGAATTGAATCTTCACCACATAAGGTGGCTAGAATTATTGAAGGATTATGACATGAGTGTCCTTTATCACCCCAATAAAGCAAATGTGGTAGTGGATGCTCTTAGACGACTATTAATGGGTAGTGTTTATTATGTTTAGGATGAAAAGTAAGTGTTGGTTCGAGATGATCATAGGTTGGCTCTATTAGTTATTCAACTAATGGATTCCACCAAGGGTGGTGTTATGGTTCATAATGGCTCCAAATCGTCTTTTGTGATGGATGTGAAAGTCAAGCAAAGTCTTGATCCAATTTTAGTGGAATTGAATGAGGCAGTGTTCAAAAAGTTCGTTGAGGCTTTCTCCCAAGGGGGAGATAGGGTACTCAGATATCAAGGTCGGTTCTGTGTTCCAAATGTTGATGACTTGAGGGAATATATCTTGGCGAAAGGTCATGGTTCTTGGTATTCTATTAACCTAAGAGTCCCTAAAATGTACCATCATTTGCGGAAGATCTATTGGTAGAATGGGATAAAGAAGGATATTACGGGATTTGTGGCTAAATGTCCCAATTGTCATCAAGTGAAGGTTGAGCATCAAATACCAGAAGGCCTATCCAAAGACATATTCCTACTTGGAAGTGGAAATATGTGAATATTGACTTTAATTGTAGGGTTGCCAATTACTCGACAACAACATGACTCGATTTGGGTAATAATGGATTGGATGACTAAATCTTCTCATTTCATTCCCCTCAAGGTTTCCTATTTGGTGGAAGATTATGCTAAGTTGTACTTGAGGGAGATGGTAAGGTTACATTGAGTGCCCTTGTCCATAATTTCCGACCGAGATACCCAATTCACTTCCCAGTTTTTGAAGTCATTCAAAAAGGGTCTTGGTACAAAAGTTAAGCTTAGCACGACTTTTCATCCCCAAACTGATGGGCAAGCGGAGTGTACTATTCATACTTTGGATGACATGTTGATGGATTGTGTGATTGATTTTAAGGGTAATTAGGATGACCATTTTCCATTAATTGGGTTTGCTTATTATTACAGTTATCACTCGTGTATCTATATGGCTCCATTTGAGGCTCTTTATGGTAGGAGGTGTAGATCTCCTATAGAATGGTTTGACATGGGTGAAGTTTCTCTCATAGGTCCGAAATAGGTACATGATGCAATAGAGAAGATTCTGCTTATTAGAGAGAGGTTGAGAACTTCCCAAAGTCAACAAAAGTCTTATGCCGATGTTAGAAGGAGGGATCTTGAATTTTAGGTTCATGATTGGGTTTACTTGAAAATATCACCTATGAAGGGTGTAATAAGGTACGGTAAGAAAGGGAAACTTAGTCCCCATTTTGTAGGCCCATATGAGATTTTGAGGCGTGTTGGCAAGGTTGCATATGAGCTTGATTTCCCAAATGAGTTGCATCGGTGCATCCAATTTTCCATGTTTGTATGTTGAAGAAGTGTGCTGGGGATCTAACATCCATAGTTTTCTTCGAAGGTTTGGAAGTTAAAGAGAATCTTTCTTATGAAGAGGTTTCGGTTGAGGTTTTAGACCAGCAAGTCAAAAAGTTGATAAACAAGGAAGTTTCTTCCGTAAAGGTGTTATGGAGGAATCATTTAGTTGAGGGTGCTACTTGGGAGGTCGAGGCCGATATGATGTCCCGATATCCTCATTTGTTTCCTTCTACTCCTACTCTAGCTTGAGGTAATGAGTTCCTCTTGGTTTGTTTTATCTGTTGGGAGTCATGTCTGATTTATGTGTTTCCATGATTTCCTTATTATTATGCATGTTCATGAAAAAGCTTAAGTTGAAAGAAATAACTTATAGGATTTATTTTCCTCATGTTATTGTGCATTGGGTATGAGTTGTCTATAGACTTCATGAGATGAATTAACGAGCAAGCATTAGATGTGCTTTTTGAGAATGAATTGCATAGAGGCTCCATGAGATTGTGTTAAGCATGTTTTTAGCTTTGAGAAGGTAGTTCCTCCTTCAATATGAGAAATTTTAAATTTTCATGTATATTGGGTTGTTGAATGTAGTTCCTACTTCCTTTTGATGCATTTGAGTATAATAAGTTTGGAGTTTATGTTTTCACCTTGATTTTGTGCATTTTTATAAGCTTGCATGCATAATGGGATGTTAGAGTTAGATTCACCCCCTATGTGGTGTTTTGAGAACATCCTAGCTTGGAGTCGATAGTTCCTCCTTGGTTACATGCATTGCGTTGTTAGGTTGGGTTGTTAGTTCCTCTCCTACTCTTTTAGAACCAGTTTGAATCTCATTCGAGGACGAATGATCCCATGGGGGAGATATTGTAACACATCGTATCCAGAAAAGGGTAATGAACCGAAAATTCAGGGCCTACAGGTGCCACCCACGAGGACCACAGACAGCCGTAGGTGGGGTTCGTGGGTTGGCCACCCAAAAGTTTGTCCAGGTTAGGACCACGACTAGACCTATGTACCATAGGTGGGTCCAGGGGCTGTGGTTCGAAGCCTCTAAAATCAAATCCTAGACCACCCAACCACGGACGTGCAGGACGGATCATAGGTCTACCCATGCTCCGTCGGTGGTGAGTCGTGGGTTAGGGCTGGCAGTTAAGTTTCAGTGGTAGTTGGGTCTTTTCCTAATTAATTAATTCCTATACTATGTCGTTTTTCCTACATTTAGAATCCCCATATAAGATTTTTACCCCAAAATTCAACCCAATTAATTCATTCTTCCAAATTCCCCAAAAGAAATCAAATCTCCTCCCAAATATACTCTCTCTAGAAAACTTTAATAAGAAGAAGAAGATTTCACCTAGGGTTTCAAGCTAAGGGTTCAATTTCTCAATTGAAGGCTAGTATTTGGATTTAAGGTATGGTAGTTGTCATCCGTGCATCTCTTCTATTCACGGAGTCCCCAAATTCCTCTATTTCAAATTGTAGAATTCCTCAATTAGCTAGGGTTTTATTCATCCACCATGGGCTCTTTTGATTATTGGTCTTAATGATTTAATTATGTTTAAATATGCATGCATTGATTATGTACAATGCTATTATGATGTTTTCCCTATGAAACCATGCAAACCCCATGTTTTTAAAATTGTGATCACATAATGTAGGTTGTTGATTATGAAAGAGCAGTTTTATGATCCAAAGCATGAAGGAATAGCATTACATGAATCTATGATAAAATCCATATCTAATGCTTGAATTATAGATTTGATGATTAAAAGTAAGCATTGATCCTTGAAAAGTCAAAGTAATAGTTTTTGCATGATCTTATGGAAACTATGTAAATGTTAAGGATCCTTTGAGAATAAAGAGCCAAATGATGATGTTTTATGTTGTGTTGTGAAAGGTTATTATCATAAACACACACTAGCATGATGTTAAAGGTTTTCTCACATACAAAGGACTCTTAGGTTGAAAGGTTAATTCTCACCTAATTGAATAAATGAATACGAGCTATCCTAATGAACTAGCTGGGATTGACAAGATGACATGTCTTTCCATGAATAATGAGAAAAAGTAAGAAAATACTATTTCGTGGGAATAATTCTTAGCACCGAGTGGATATTGACATTGAAATGGAAGCTCTTCCGTTTGTAGATGCCGGTTTTCTAGAAGAAGCCTCATGACATGGAATCTCTCTCGTTGTTGGGTTTCTAGTAGCAATCTCCTTATCCCATAACTATGTGCCCCCATGGGTTGATTAGCTAGTGGATCCACTTAATCTAGAAGTTTATGGTTCGACCTTAGGCATGTAGAAAAACCCTTTTCTGTGTGGAAGACACCAGGGGGTCATGTTATAGCTCACATGTTCTCTATGTCGGTTAAGGCTAATTTTCCCACCACAACATGATTAAAGAACTAAGGTTACTTAAAGAAGTATCTCATATGTGTTCAATGCCTTTAAGGATGATGCTAGCTTGTATTGACTATGATGTTATGACTTATGTTTTCCAACTATCTCTATGATGATGTTTAAATTTGGTAAATTGAATGTTCTAAAATGAAATATCCTTTTTGACATAATTAAAATGTTTTTATGCATAGCTATCATACTTAGTGTATTTTTGTACTAACACATAGTCTTTCCTACATTTTTCCCAAATGTAGGGTCCGACAGACATGGTTCCCATTTTAGTGGCTAGAGCTTGGAATTTGATTATCTCGAGCTTGGTGAGTCCTCATGGTTCGAGGACAAACTTTCCTTATTGTAGTTTCTCTTTCGTATTTCCTTTTTGAACATGATGTATGCGCTAGGCCCACTTTCATTCTATTATAATAGATGGTTATGTTGAGACATGAGTTAGACTTCTGCTTTACTTAAAAACGCCTATTTTGGACTTAAATGTTAGTTTACTCTTTATTGTTTTATTACTTTACATTATGATATGCTAAGTGGCTTGTATGGAGTCCTTCGGGGTTCTATACGTCATGTTACATCTAGGGGGTACCCTAGGTCGTGAAAGTACTAAGCCATTTGGCCTATATCATTTCATGATGAAAATACAGGTATTCAGGATCATCAACATGCATTTTATTAAGGTCATGTGATATTCCAGTAAGCTTTGGTGAGCAATCTTATATTCCAGAGGACTTCACCTTTATCTTACAGTTAGTAGTTTTGAGATGGCGTGGGTATTGTCCTGATATCCTTCTGTAATAGTAGAGGCTTCATAGATAGGCAGAGTTGAGGAGTTTCTGTATTTACTTTTATTTTGAGTAGTGTAAAGACTTTTAAAAAGGTAGACTATTTGAGTTTATTGAAATTAATTCAGTTTTAAGCTTTTGTATGCTGGAGTTAGTCTTCTGCTTGCAGCCAGCCAAGATGAGGGTTCGCTTGGAGACCAACAATGGTTCTCGAGTGCCGGCCATGTCTAGGGTGTAGGTTCGGGTCGTGACATTAAACACTAAGTGTTGATAAGCCTTGAAATTAGGGCATATCCTATGTCTTTTAGTTTGACTTTGAAGTTCTTGTGAGTGCATTTCAGTAGCCCTACATAATCATAGTTGTAACCAACATACTTAAAGTGAATCAAATAAGAGCATATCATAAAAAGGTGCATAAAATGGGAAGTTTTCTTATAACTGACATAAACCATGCGAGTTCATGATGTCCAACAGCTAACCTAGTTGGGATGGATATCATATACCTTTCCAGACTATAGGGCCATATCATATCTATGTGGGTCCACTAATATAACCCTCTCAAGGCTAAGTCATCAACCTTCAAAGAGGTGACACATAATCTTACGGTGGCATGTAATTTTGGGACATGGTTTTTTTGTCATCTCGGTGCTAAATAGTCCTCCAAAAATAACATATATTCATAATTTAATAAATTGAGGTTTCTTGGAGACTCTATGGTTGAAAAGCAACCCATTGATGAATTCCCACATACCTAAGATAGAAACCTTGTTTGAATTCTTTCATAGAGGCTTCAATCTTGGAACACTAGTTTGCTTGAGGGAGAAGACTTGAAAAGGGGAAAAATTATTTTAGGTGAGTTATGAGAAATAAGGGGTTAGGGTTGTTAACAATCCTTTATTCCCATTTAGAATAGGTGAAAACAATAAAGTATATAAATTAAAAGCATGGGCAACAACTTAAAAGCCCCTGATTTAAAACTTTCATAAGTCATCTACGGATGCCCTACACGAACCGTAGAAAGGGTCCACAGGAGACAAGGGGAAAATCCTAAGTTTCAATAGTTCAACTCTACGGACCAATCTATGGTTCATAGAACACAGTACAACTTGTACAAGTTTATGTAGAAGCCTTGTTGCCCGAGTTCTGAACTTCGATTGTATAGACGCTTCCACGGTCCATTCAATGTCGAGTTCTTTCTCTTCTCCTTAATCTTTATGGATTATTTTTTCATTCCTTAGGTTGAAATTTATATCATGCTAGTTTTCATGCTTAAAAATAATAAAGGCCAAAATATAATAAAAATCATAATAAATTAGTATAACAAGGTTTTAAAACCAAAGTGAAGCAATGAAAACATAAACTAATGAAGAAATATCATAATTTCATAACAACCCTAGATTAGTATCTAACCATATTGTGAAAGTCTTGAGAATAAAAATACTTTAGGCATTAGAGTGAAGAAATACTTTTATTGAAGCCTTACATTCCTGAAAGATTGAGATTTATAAGAAGAATTTCATTGAAAAAACTTGAAACCCTAGCTTTTCCTTTTCTTATAGCATGTGTTTGTGTTTTTATGTTTGGGGAGTTGATCGCGTAGAAGTGTCATGACCCAACAGGTCATTTCCTTCGTTTTCGAATATTTTTTGTGTTAGGGCTTGACTCTAGTTACCTCAAGTCATTTATGACTTGCTAGATCACCTAATCTTTAGTTTGATTTTTATACAAGTTTTCCTAATTCGGAGCTTCTAAAGTTTGAACAGTTCATTCCGGTCAAAAGATTAAGTAAACCACCACGGATTGCGATTCTGATGGATTCGTTAGCTCCAGAATATCGAGATTTTGCTAGTGGAGTTTTTTGCAAGAATCCCAACACCTTAGGTTGTAATTTGGGTGCTTAGGCGAAAAGCTGATTTTAAGGCCTAAAGGGATCCTCAAAGGGTATTTCTATCATAAAATTCTTTTCCGGATATCTAACGATTCCACTGAGTCCAAAATATTGAATTTAGTGGGTTAACATATCACATTTATTTTTATGGGATAACGAATAAAACCCAAGGGTCTATTCAAAGACTTCAAAAAATAGAAAAATATATTTTGCTAGTGAAGAAGAAAAAATAGGCTTTCAGAGACAAAATGTATTTTAGCGACGAGATGGCTGAGTTATAAATCTTGAATTTGTACCTTTGAAAGTACGATGTTAATAGTGACAGGGAAACAAGGTTGAAGATAATCTAGTTTATAGTGATCTAATATGGACAATATTTATTATGCATATGATATGAGGGAATTATTGATTAAACAACAGACATTATTATGACTACTTATCTACATGATGAAATGATACTAACTTATAAACATTAATTTTATATACTCTCAAAGATATAGAAATTATTGAATTAAGGAGAATAATATAGAAAAAATATTTGACTATGAAGAACTAAAAATGAAATTCTTTCGTATTGCTTTTGTAGTTGGTTGTTGTTCTAGTTTTAATAGGCTTAATATCCATTGTCGTATTTCCTCCATATTTGCTTCTCTAATTTCTCTTGAATTTGAATATATCATAGTTTGTTCTCTTGAATAATAGCTCCATACCGAATTTCCATTTAAATAGTTGGTTGTTAACTCGTTCAAAATAGTAGCTATTCCAATAATCCGCTTTCTTGCATAAAATTCCGGTATCTCTATCTTTTGTATCTCGTCTTGTCGTTCTATTTTTTCTGGTATTATCATTTCTCTGGTTAATCCAATTTTTATAACTTGTATGATAGGTTTAATTTCATCATATAATATCTCTGCTGGTGCTGAATAGAACATTATATAAAAAAGTGTTCCTTTGGTTATTCTTTTATAATGAGTAAATGCTTTATGTAATTCTGGTATTGTTGATATCTCATCTCCTGTTTGAGTATATACGATACTTAATAATCCATAGTTGTAGCAAGTTCCTACTAGATTGGTACTTGTTCCTGGTTGTGCAATTAGCTTATTATATCCCTGTAGATTTTGTGTGATATAATCTTCATGGGGGTTTTTGGTATTTTTGGACCTTGGATTTTGGTTTAGAAAAGTCTGTATTTTGTGGATGTTTTCTATGTAAGCTCTGGTTATATGGTTATAAGTCTTTTTGTTTTGTTTATATGTATTTAGCTGGGGTGGTATAAATAATGTATCCTTTTGGTTTTTTTGGTTTAAACAATTTTTCGAATATCTTATTCATATTGGTATTAACATATCTGGTTTTATTTTCTTCCTTTGTTGCAGATGTGCTTCCTGTAGCTGCATATAACAAATCATTATGGGATTTTAGGTGTTTCCCAACGTCACCTTGTAGCTCTGGATTTTTAGAGTCTTCTGATCGACTTAGTTCCATATTTTTATAGTCATGCTGCTGACTTTTTATTTGTTGTAGCTCTTTGTCTATGTTATCTACTTTTGTACAAAGTAGGGTCATAGCTTTGAGTATTTCTTCTATTGTACTCTCTTTCTCAGTTTGAGTAGCTTTGTCTTGAGATGTAATCTGCAATAACATTCTTGTTAGTACATATTACTTCTATTGTAAATGTAAAATTTAATATATTTAGTACTAGTCTTCGTATCTCTTTGGTCGTTACGGAATCTTGTACCTTTCTTGTTATCCACCATTTTACCTGCGTATTATCTGTTCTTACAATAAATTTGTTATACACAATATATGGTTCAAAGGCTAATAAAAATTTATATATTGAATATAATTCTTTTCTATTTATTTCCCACTTTATTTTAGGGTTTGTGAACGTTCCTGAATAATATCTGCAATGGTGTTCTACCTTTTCTTTATCATATTTGTATTTTAATACTCCTCTGTAGCTCATTTCACTTGCATCTGATTCTACTATATAGGAAATTTTTTTATTTTCATCTGGAAAGCATAGTTTAGGTAACCTTTTACATAATAATTTTCTTTTTCGTATTTGTTCTTGATCTTTATTGTCAAAATGATATTCTACATTTTTCTTTAATTTCTTATGCAATGGTTTTAAATTTTCTGCTAAATTAGGTATGTATTCTCTCACTTGATTTACTAATCCTAGAAACGATTGTAATTTCTTTTCATATCTATTTGTTCTTCAGAATTTATTATCTTTTGTACTATGTGTGTTTGCATTTTTATACCATTTTTATCTATTTGTATTCCTAGGAATTCTATTTGGGTTTTCATTATTTCTGCCTTTTTCTTACTTAGGCTTATCCTTGAGTATGTTATAATATGTATAAATTTTTCTAATAATTTTATATGCTCATCTTGCGTTCTTGAGTATAATAATATGTCATCTATGTATATTATACAATTTTCTAATTGGTTAAAGTAATTGTCCATAAAAT
>JAJOOR010010801.1:0-24736 GCA_036250505.1 Solanum acaule | reverse complement strand
GTGAGGATTATTGAATAAAATAATAATAACTAGAATTAGAATCGACCTCTTTTATATAGATAGATATTATGGATCATAATGAGATGATAGATCTTAAAAAGACTCTTATTGATACCACTGAACTATAAACCGTGAGGATTATTGAACAAAATAATAATAACTAGAATTCGATTATGTTGTTTTATAACTTTATAATATACATATTTTAATGAAAATTGCAGGATTTGGAGATGAGATTTTTAAATCATCAGAGGATATTACAGAATCAAAGGTTACTAAAACATCCTTGATAGAGTATAAAAGTGTTCTCAATTCAAAGAATACTGAAGAAACTTTGGTATGTAATTCTTATTATTTTCATTTTCTTGAACATATATATATATATAATTTCATTTTTTTCTAATTAACTCAAGTATTTAATTATTATCTTTTACATTTATTCAGGCTAATTTTGCAAAATGGGAGCCAGGGCATGGACAATTTAAGTATAGACATCCATGGAAACAATACTTGAAAATTGGAGGTCTCATTAGGCAATGTGCATGTAGGATTGATGCACTCAATGCCTATATCAACTCTGAAATTAAAGTAAGTTATTATTTTAATCAAGTTACCAATTACTAATATTTAATATAGCTATATACTTATTAATTATATATATATATATATATATATATAGTTTCCTTATAAGTGATATGATATTGCAATTATATTTTCTATCATCAATGTACATAACTTTAACTCTTCAAAAATCTGTTATTTTCTTTGCTTCAACTATCATATTAGTTTTTATTTCTATTGTTTTTCTTTCCATTAATATTTTTCAAACTAGCTTTTTTACCATTGCATTTCCTTTTCACACTTGTTTTGATCTATTGTTTTTTTTTCCATTAATATTTTTCAAACTAGCTTTTTTGCTATTGCATTTCCTTTCCACGCCTATTTTGAAATGTCTAACGGAAACAACAAATCTATCTACCTTCATCAGGTAGGGTACAAACCAGTACTCTATTCAAACTCCACTTGTGGAATTACACTGAATATGTTATTGTTGTATAATTACATTTTAAGTGATCTTACTTGACTGTATTAATATTTTTTTTATAGTACTATCAGTGCATAGAACTCAAACTCGATCTTTTTCAATTTTAGGCACCAGAGGAGATCAGGGAAATGATCAAAGAAACATCAATGAAAATGAGCATAGAATGTGGGAAAGCACTAAAAGAACTATCAAAATCTATGAGGAAAATGAATTTGCCAATTTCAGCTGATGAACATGTCACAAATGCAAAAAATTCAGCCAAGAAATTAAATTCACTTTTAAAATCAAGAATTAATAATTGGGAAGAAATTAATTTACTACAACTGATTCCATTGGCTACAATTGCATCATTTTTAACAGATATTGTTATTTGTGTTGAAGAAATTGGACAAGGGGTTAATGAACTTGCTTCATTAGCTAATTTTAAAACCACAAAAAGTAGTAAAGAAATAATTAATACAAATAAGGTGATGGTGGTGGAGAAAATAGAATTATCAAATAATCATGTTGTTATTACTATTAATGAGCAAAATATGAAATTGTGATGTATTTGATTTATTGGTTAATTAAATATATTTACATAATGTACTACTACTATTTATTTATTTCTTTGAAAAAAAAGAAGAAGAAGAAGTTGGGATGTGTGATAGAATTGAGGTTCACAATTTGTGTTATATATCGAGAGAGGGGTCAAAATTTCTTGTATTATGATAAAAGTGAAATATACAATTTTTTTGTTGTCTAACTTTTCATGATTTTATTTACTTTTTGGTTGGATATACATTTTTTTATGTCAAAAATAGTTTGTTGGATGGAAAAATTATGGTAGGAAGCGTTTTAACTTTTAATTAGCTTTATGCGAGACGAATTTAAATTATTTGAGAATAATAAAGTGGATATCAGAGATGTCGAATGAGAACTGAAAACAAGATAGTTAGGTGGGGTTCAAGTACTACGAATAATTTTTTTTTATTATAGAGAATGCTTCTCTTTACGCAATGTGAATTCATATTAATTGAGAAATAAATAAAAATATTGAACATCAGATGGAAAGGCATAAAAAGAAGATAAAGGTTTGAATACTTGAATATTGAAAAAAGTTCTGATAGAAATACTTTCTTTTTAATAAAATTCAATGGGGCACAAATTTAAATTAATCGAAGCACCACTAAAATGGACTTGCGAAATTCCAACAAAGGTGGTGGAGAAAAATAAAATTATTAATAAAAATATTGAAGGAGTATGCAACAACTCAAATTAGTAGCAGTAAAGTCTATGTTTATGTTGAGTTCGAAAGTAATCAGGGCGTCATGCGGAAGCTTACAATTGAAAATCATATGCCGATAAATTAGATGACACATAAAACTATACTAATAGACATAATATTATTATATGATATGACCGATTGACCTACATAATTTAAAAACTAATTAAAAGCATATAAACCGCAAGGAGAAAAAATCTCTCTATAAACAAAAGTCTCTAAACGACTACATTGTGGATTCTATTGTGTTATGCTATAAGAATAGAGATCTTCAATTTATACATCTCCAAACCTTTCCTCTAAGAAAAGAATTACCAAATATGGAAGAGATTTATTTTTCTTTTAAGAAACGTAAAAGCAATTATGGTAATGCTTTGACTTTTCTTTAAGAAAAATATAAAATTCAGATATGGAAAGAAAATTAGGGCAAAACCCTAACAGATTGTTCTTCTCATGAAGAAGATCATGTTTGTTCTTTGTATAGAGTCTTAATAGAGGATATACGGTTCATCAGTCAATTCTTTTGATGTCCCTTTTTTTTAGTTCTAACGGTGAAATCTCATATTGCATAGTTAATTCAAGATGATTCTCATCAACAAAACCTTTCGTGAGAAGCTAGAGATAACAAGATCAATTTAACAAACAAGAGTATTGTAGAATTAGTTAGCCTAAAAAACTAGCTTACGTGGTTTCATGCTTGACTTGAGTGAAAACCTTGCGGACAAATAACCCTTCTAATCAGGAACATCCTTAATGGCCTTGATCAATGATTTATCTATGGCTTTCTAGGCATCTTTCTTTTCCTGTGGATCGGAAGCTCATTCTTCTCTTCAAAAAACTCCCATTCACCCTTTTTCTCAACTTTCTTAGCAAAAGACTTATCATCAAACTTCTTAACATCCACTCCACTTACATTAACTTTTGTTGAAGTAGCAATAACATAAGCTTGATTAACACGTCTTAAAGGAACTCCATTAATCTTAAAAGACCCAGTAACAAGAAGCAACCCGGATAAAGTTGTTTAAAGAACACAATTCTCTTCCCCTTAAGTCTACCAGCAAGGATAATCAACACAGTTCATGGAAAAATACTCGATCTTAGCTTTGTGGGTTTTGGTTTGTGTTTGTCTACAAAGGGTTTTTTCATGTCATCAACTGGGTAAAATTTTGGGGGTTTCTTAGCTGGTGGAGCAGAGATTGTTTTTTTCTAGTGTTGAGGAAATTTTCCACCATTTTTCTTCTTGATTGCCCATAAACCCTTTTTTGTGGTACATTTTGGAACGTGAGAACTTTCCCACGCCGCAATTTAGCTCTGGGTTACGGAGTGTCTTCTTGGCCACAATTGTTGAGTCCCGAAGGGCAAATGGGGGCATTTTCAAGTTCAAACTAGTCCCAAAGAAGAAAAAAATCAAATTTTACCGATTTTCATGTGTTATAGTCCATGGATTTTTGGTGATACAAGATTCCGGCTTGATTTTGGCCGAAATTTTGCATGGACATCCGTTATGACCTTATTAATGGCGTAAGTTGGTCCCGAGGGGCAAATAGGCGTATTTTCAAGTTCAAACAAGCTTCAAAGCAAAAAAAACAAGATTTTACCAATTTTTGTGTGTTATAGTTCATGAATTTTTGGTGATATAAAAATTCGACTTGTTTTTGGCTGAAAATTTTCATGGACGTCCGTTACGATCTTATTAATGGCGTGAGTTGGTCTCGAGGGGAAAACATGCGCATTTTCAAGTTCAAACAAGCCCCAAAGCAGGGAAAACCAGATTTTATCGATTTTCGTGTGCTATAGTCCATGGATTATTGGTGATACAGGATTCCGGCTTGTTTATGACCAAAAGTTTTCATGGACGTTCATTACGACCTTATAAATGGCATGAGTTGGTCCCGAGGGGCAAACAAATGCTTTTTCAACTTCAAACGAGCTCCAAAAAAGGAAAAACCAGATTTTACCAATTTTCATGTGCTATAGTCCATAGATTTTTGGTGATATATGATCCCGACTTGTTTTTGGCCAAAAATTTTCATGAATGTCCGCTAAGACCTTATTAATGCCGTGAGTTGGTCCCGAGGGGTAAACAGGTGCATTTTCGAGTTCAAACGAGCCCCAAAGATGGAAAAATAAGGTTTTACCAATTTTCGTGTACTATAAGTCCATGGATTTTTGGTGATTCGAGAATTCAGCTTGTTTTTGGTCGAAACTTTTCATGGACGTCCATTAAAACCTTATTAATGGCGTGTGTTGGTCCCGAGGGAAAACGAGCACATTTTCAAGTTCAAACAATCCCCAAAGCAGGAAAAACAAGATTTTATCAATTTTCGTTTGTTATAGTCCATGTATTTTTGGTGTTTTATGATTTCGGCTTGCTATTGACTGAAATTTTTCGTGGACGTCCGTTAAGACTTTATTAATGACGTGAGTTGGTCCCAAAGGTAAAATGGGCACATTATCAAGTTCAAATGAGCCCCAGATTTTACCGATTTCCTACTTTGGGGCTCGTCTGAACTTGAAAATTGGCATGTTTTCCCCCCGGGACCAACTGGCTCCATTAATAAAGTCGTAACAGAGGTCCATGAAAAATTTCAGCAAAAAAAAATTGGAATCCTATCATCAAAAATCTGTGGACTATAGGACACAAAAATTGGTAAAGTCTGGTTTTTCCTGCTTTGGGGCTCGTTTGAACTTAAATGGGGCTGATTGCCCTTCGGAACCAACTGACGCCATTAATAAAGTCGTGACGGACGTCCATGAAAAATTTTGTCAAAAAAAGTTTCAGAATCCTGAATCTCCAAAAATCCATGGACCATACCACACGAAAATTGGTAAAATATGATTTTTCCTGCTTTGGGGTTCGTTTGAACTTTAAAATGGGCTTGTTTTCCCCTCAGGGCCAACTAGCTCCATTAATAAGGTCGTAATTGACGTTTATGAAAAATTCGGCAAAAAGATTTTGAAATCCTATCATCAAAATCGGTGGACTAGCACACGCAAGTCGATAAAATCTGGATTTTCCTGCTTTGGGCTCGTTTAAACTTGAAAATACGCATGTTTGCCCCTAGAGACCATCTGACACCATTAATAAGATCGTAACGGACGTCAATGAAAAATATTGGCAAAAAAAGTTTCAAAATTTCGAATAAGCAAAAATACATGAACTATAGCACACGAAAATCGTTAAAATTTGGTTTTCCTTCTTTGTGCTCCTTTGAACTTGAAAATGGGCCTGTTTGCTCCTCGGGATCAACTGACGCCATTAATAGGATCGTAACGGACTTCCATGAAAAATTTTGATAAAAAAAATTCTGAAATCCTATCACCAAAAATCTGTGGACTATAACACACGAAAATCGATAAAATCTAGTTTTTTCTGCTTTGTGGCTCGTGTGAACTTGAAAATGGGTCTATTAGCCCCTCGAGACCAACTGACACCATTAATAAGGTCGTAACGGACGTCCATGAAAAATTTCGGCAAAAAAGTTCTAGAATCTCGAATCACCAAAAATTTATGGACTATCACAGAAATCGGTAAAATCTAGTTTTTCCTGCTTTGGAGCTCGTTTGAACTTGAAAATGGTCACATTTTCCGCCAAGACCAACTGGCTCCAATAATCAATTCGTAATAGACG
Organism: Solanum acaule; assembly: GCA_036250505.1. Lineage (NCBI taxonomy): Eukaryota > Viridiplantae > Streptophyta > Magnoliopsida > Solanales > Solanaceae > Solanum > Solanum acaule. Next base: position 18,795 of record JAJOOR010010801.1, on the reverse strand, counting down.
TCCATGAAAATTTTTGGCAAAAAAGTTCTGAAATCCTAAATCACAAAAAATACATGGACCATAGCACACGAAAATCAGTAAAATGTGATTTTTCCTGCTTAGGGGCTCATTTGAACTTAAAAATGGTCTACTTTTCCCCTCGGGACCAACTTACTCTATTAATAAGGTCCTAACGGACGTTTATGAAAAATTTCAGCAAAAAAATCCAGAATCCTATCACAAAGAATTGGTAGACTATATAGCACACACAAATCAGTAAAATCTATTTTTTTCCTGCTTTGGGCACGTTTGAACTTCAAAATGTGTCTGTTTGTCCTTCGGGGCCAACTAACGCCATAAATAAGGCTGTAAAGGATCTCTAAAAAAATCTTTTGGCAAAAAACGCTATGGAATCTCGAATCACCAAAAATTCATGGACTATAGCACACGAAAATCGGTAAAATTTAAATTTTCCTTCTTCGGAGCTCGTTTAACTTGAAAAACCGTTCATTTGCCCCTCATGACCAACTGTCTTATTTAGTAAGCTATTTATGGACGTCTATAAAAAAAATTGGCAAAAGAAATTACAGAATCCTATCACCAAAAGTCTATGGACTATAGCACACATAAATTAGTAAATATGATTTTTCCTACTTTGGGGATCGTTTGAACTTGAAAATGCGTCTGTTTGCCCCTCGGAACCAACTGACACCATTTATAAGGTCGTAACGTATCTCCATAAAAAATTTAGGCAAAAAGAGTTCTGGAATCCTGAATCACAAAAAATCCATTGACTAGCACATGAAAATCAGTAAAATCTAGTTTTTTCTACTTTGGGGTTTGTTTTGAACTTGAAAATGGGTCTGTTTTCCCCTCGATACCAACTACCTACATTAATAAGGTCATAACGGACGTCCATTAAAATTTCGGCAAACAAAATTCTGGAATCCTGTCACCAAAAATATGTAGGCAAATCGGTAAAATATGATTTTTCCTTCTTTGGGGCTTGTTTGAACTTGAAAATGGGTGTGTTTGCCCCTCGGGACCAACTGACGCCATTAATAAGGTCATAACAGACGTTCGTGAAAAATTCGGCAAAAAAATTTCGAGAATCCAACCACCAAATATCTGTGGACTAATAGCACACGAAAATCGATAAAATCTGGTTTTTCCTGCTTTGGGGGTCATTTGAACTTAAAAATGGGCATGTTTGACCCTCGGGACCAACTGACGTCATTAATAAGGTCGTAACAAACGTCCATGAAACATTTCTACAAAAAAAGTTTCGAATTACAAAAAATTCATGGACTATAGCACACAAAAATCGTTAAAATCTAATTTTTCCTGCTTTGGGGTTCGTTTGAACTTCAAATGGCCTTGTTTGTCTCTCAGGACCAACTAGCTCCATTAATAAAGTCATAACGGACGTCCAAGAAAAATTTCGGTAAAAAAATATTCTAAAATCCTATCACCAAAAATATATGGACTATAGCACACGCAAATCTGTTTTTCCTGCTTTGGGCTCGTTTGAACTTGAAAATGGGCCCGTTTATCCTCGGGACCAACTGACGCCATTAATAATGTCGAAACGGACGTCCATAAAAACTTCAGGCAAAAAAAGTTCTAGAATCCAAAATCACCAAAAATCCATGGAGTATATAGCACACAAAAATTGGTAAAATCTAGTTTTTCCTGCTTTGGAGCTCGTTTGAACTTGAAAATGATTCCTTTTGCCCCTCGGGACCAACTAGCTACATTAATAAGGTTGTAACGGACGCCCATGAAAAATTTCAACAAAAATTATTTTGAAATCCTATCACTAAAAATTTGTTGACTATAGCACACAAAATCGGTAAAATCTGGTTTTTCCTGTTTTGAGGCTCTTTTGAACTTGAAAATGGGCTTGTTTGCCCCTCGAGACCAACTGACGTAATTAATAAGATCGTAACGGACGTCAATGAAAAATTCGGCAAAAAAATTCTGGAATCTCGAATCACCAAAAATTCATGGACGCACACGAAAATCGGTAAAATCTAATTTTTCCTTCTTTGGGGCTCGTTTGAACTTGAAAATGGGTATGTTTGCCCCTCCAGACCAACTGGCTCCATTTAGTAACGGACGTCCATGAAAAATTTCGAATTTTTTTTTCTAGAATCCTATCATCAAATATGTGGAATAATAGCACACGAAAATTGGTAAAATCTGTTTTTCCTTCTTTGGGGCTCGTTTGAACTTGAAAATGGGTCTGTTTGCCCCTCGGGACTAACTGGCGCCATTAATAAGGTCATGACGGACGTACATAAAAAATTTTGGCAAAAAAAGTTCCGAACTCCCGAATCATTAAAAATCCATGGATAGCACACGAAAATTGGTAAAATCAGGTTTTCCCTACTTTGGGGCTCGTTTGAACTTGAAAATGGACCATTTTGCCCTTCAGGACCAACTGACTCCATTAATATGGTCGTAACAGACGTCTATGAAATATTTCAGCAAAAAAAATTCAGGAATTCTATCACCAAAAATCTGTGGACTATAGCACACAAAAATCGATAAAATTTGATTTTTCCTGCTTTGGGGCTCGTTTGAACTTGAAATTGGGTCTGTTTTCCCCTCGAGACCAAGTAGCTCCATTAATAAGGTCGTAACGGACGTCCATGAAAAATTTCGATAAGAAAAATTCTTAAGTTCTATCGCCAAAAATCCGTGGACTACACGAAAATCGGTAAAATTTGATTTTTCCTTCTTTGGGGCTCGTTTGAACTTGAAAGAAAGTGGTGTCCCATTTTGATCCATATTATATCTAATAAAGTATAATCAGATTTCGCATGCATTTATCCCAAACTTAGGGTTAACTAAAAGAAAATAGGTTAATTACAAGAGTTTCAAATTGAAATTTGGATAGATAATCATTTAGAAAATAAATATAAAATATGATATTTGTTTAAATGTAATCTAATAAATCTTACATGATATAAATTTAAATTAATCGAACATGCGATAATTTAATATTCTACTATGATATCAATACTAATTTTTCACATATAAACTATAATTATTTAAGAAATATAAAATACCAATGCTTACACATAAGAAATAAGGTATTAAATATATTTTGTTAGCTAGTCAATAATTACAGACTCATATTATTGAAAATTCATGATTATTTATTTAAAATAAGATCAATTTTTATATAAAGCTGCCTACTTTATACATTCACATTTTCATTCATTTTTGCCACAAAAAACAAAAAACTTGTGTGGTTCTTTTTCATATGGTGAGCTCATCAAGTGGCTACTTTAGACTTTAATATACAAGTTGTTTAAATAGTGGCCCCAAAAGTTATAGAAAATATTTTTTAGGTAATATATGATATGATATGAGATTTTTAATTCCATACAATAACATAATGTTTTTCTTCATTACGGAACGTATCCGCTTCCTTGAAGTCACCCAATCATTCATCAAATTGCATGTGTATCAAAAAAATTGTCGTATGCAGTGATAAGAGCATAACACATGATTAGTGGTGAAATTAATATTATGTTTACTAAGAGGATATGAACCAAACATATAAAGGAGTCAAGAAGATTAGTGGAGGCATATTTTAGTATTTACTAGTCAATTTTTAAGAGTTTTGCAACTTTTTTAGTTTTTGCGTGTGTATTAGCCCATGAATTTAGCGTCTTGGGGTACCCTAATTTTTTTCTCTTTCTAAAAAAGCTTTATGAAGATCTCCGTAATGAATTGAGATCGCACTACGTATACTCCCATCATTTTAAGTCATATTTTTTACATTTACAAACCAACTTTTAGAAATTACGTGATTTTTTTTGTTTTTCATGTGTATTATATTAACCCATGGATTTGGCGCCTTGGGGCAATCCGAAATTTTTTCTGAAAAAACTTTATGAGGACATCTGTAATAAGTTGGGGAGCATTACGTATACTCCTATCATTTATAAGGTATATTTTTACACATACGAGCCAACTTTTAGAAATTACGCGACTTTTTTGATTTTTTGTGTGCATTAGCCCATGAATTTGACGCCTTGGGACACACCAAAAAAATTTCTGAAATTTTTTTATGAGGATATACGTAATGAGTTGGGGGAGCATTACATATACTCTCACCAATTTTCTAAAGCATATTTTTGTTATTACGAGCCATGCTTTTAGGAATTACGTGACTTTTTTGGTTTTTCGTGTGTACTAGCTCATTAATTTGGCGCCTTGGGATACCCCACAATTTTGTCTTTGTTTGCAAAAAAATTATGAAAAAATGATGGAAATATAAGTAATATTCCCCTAACACATTACGTAGGTCCTCATAATCCAATTATATATCAGTTAAATATTACTATCACATTATTAATTTAAATAGAAAGAGAAACAAAAAAACAAAGAAGAAACAAAAGAACACTACCTAATAAAGAGTCGTAGCTAGTCAACTTATCTACGTTGATATATATATATATATGACGATAAATAATTATCTTAAATTATTTATTATATAAATTAAGATAGAATTAATTATTTTTAAATTTTAGTTTTATAATTAATTCTTTTCTTAATTCTTAAAAAATAAATTAGTAAAAATATTTTTTTATTTATAATTTTTTTCTAAAAAATAAATAACTAATATGAAACGAGAGAAAGTAATTATAATAAGTGGAAAACAGTGAAAAAGAGAACCTATTAATTGGTGAAAGTCTAATCTGTTTCCCACTAACAACATTTTTTTTTTTCATTTTATATGTTTTTTGGCTTTAGTGCTGCCCATGTTATTTATGTTAATTAAAAATTAAGGGGTGATTAATCAGATTTTGTGTCGTGTCACTATTAATTAATTAAATAATTAATACATAAGAGCACTTAATTATCACCGTCATTAGTGACCACTTACCACGAATATTCTTTCATTAGGTCAAGCTTTGCTAATCAGTGATAGAGATGTTTATTGAGAAGGGCAGAAATATCATTGGACTATCTGACAATGTTGGGAGAAATTATCTAATTATATATATTTCTATCATATTTACTGATTCTCCAATAGGTTGAAATAATTACATTTTATATCACTAATTAATAATTTTATAACAAATTGCAAGTCATACACCTAGATATATGTTTTTTGCTATCGTATACATTGAAATAGGAAGGGAGGCGAGCGACCTAGATACATGTGAATCACGCCAGATACATGTGAATGCATCTGGTATGATTCACATGTATCTAGGATATCATATATATTGGAGAGTGGCGAGTGAGATGGGAGGGCGAGGGAAGCAAGCGGGATTTATCTGTGTATCCCAAATACATGTAAATCCACTTGGATACAGTGTATCTAGAACAAATTACAACTAATTTTGACCCAATGTATCCCGAGATACATGTATCTAGATGTATCTGGAGGCACTAAAACTTGGTAAGATTCATAATATTGCAAACTAGCATGTATCTAAGTAATTAGCTTTTAAACTAGTGAGATTTATGTAAGTTACCCTTAAATATAACATTTATCCACCTATTTGGTTACAAATGCCACTTACCTCATTTTTTTGGTCCACTATTACCCTTAAAACTAAGGAAAATGAACACTTGTACCCCAAAAAGAGAAACTATTTATAAGCGACTACCCCCTTACTTTTATATCCCTAGTTTTTAACTACTAATTCACGTTTACTACATGATACCATCAAAGTATATATATACTCTAAGGAAGAAGCAGTACTTCAGTGAAAATACTACTCAGTTACTCATTCATACCACTAGAGTATATATATACTCTGATGGCATCAAGGAGGAAGAGACAGTGTTTCAGTGAAAAGACTGTTCAATTACTGATTGATACTATCAGTGTATATAGATATCATTAAAGTAAATATATACTCCGATGGTATCAAAAATATTTCAGTGAATAGAACAAAGGTAAATATATTGGGTTGGGTTGAATTTAGATAAATACTTTGCCTAATGGATCTAATTTGTATAGTTTTCCTAAAACTATCAAACTTTTCTTAAATTAATTTTATTATTGTTATTATTTAAATTTTATAATAATAATAGTTATTGTTTAACTTTTTTGAGTGAGCACATTCACAACATTTGAATATAACAAACGTGTGTTTTCCCCACTACTTGATTAATAAATGAGAAAAAGTATATCATAGTGAAATTTATATTAATAAAACATTAACATGAACGTACCATATTTGATTCACTTTATTACATACCTAATAAAGGACATTGTGAAAATTGACAAGTTTCTAGGACCAGAAGCACAAACTCAAGGAATGCACAAAGGGCAAATCAACAATAACTACGTCTCAGTCTCAAACAAGTTGGAATCGTCTATATGAATCCTCATTTCTTTCATTTAAGCTACGAATCGGACAAAAATGACAATGAAAGTGAGCGGCATGGCACATCTACAACACTGTGCACTGTCATAGAATGGGAACAAAAAGAATCTGATTCTAAATATAAAGTAGATTGGTGTAGGTTACATCATCCAGGCTGAAGAATGATCTATCTTGTCTACTTGGATTAGTGATATCTATCCAAGAACTTCTCTATCAAGACTGAAAATGTCGCGAAACCAGCACAACCCATACACGCAGCTTTTGGTCCACCTGAAATGAAATCAGATTGTATTATAAACCCATTGTAATCCCACAAGTGGGGTTTGGAGAGCGTAGAGTGTACGCAGACCTTACCCCTACCTTGGGAGTTAGATTGCCTGTTTCTGATAGATTCTTGGTTCAAGGAAAAGCACATCAAAGAAAGAAACAACGGAAGTGAAGAAATCATGAAAAAATACTAAGAAAGCATGACAAAAAAAAGGAACAATAACTACAACAAAATAGAGCGCTAATTGAAGTACAAGAGACGGTAAATAGTAACAAAAACCGAAGGACAAGAAAGTAAAGGAGAAATACTATGACTACCAGTATGGAAGGATAAGCAAGACAACGCTCTACTACCTACTACCTCTACCCTAATCCATGGCAAACTACAACACCCTACCTAAGGTCATGTCCTCTATAAGCTGCAACTACGTCATGTCTTGTCTTAATCACCTATATCTCCAATACTGAAATCTCACAACCTGTAAGTGGAAATCTGGGCAGGTAATGTATTGATTGTTCGAGGGAGAAGTTTCGACTCCCCCAACACCCCAGATCAAATGGAATCTCAAATACTTGACTGGGATTCTCACTTTGATTATAGGTTTTCCTCTAAGAAATCTGAAGCAAAAAACCTTCAAAAGCTAAAATAAGAAAGCATGTGTTAAATGGTACACTTCCAGCCACTAATCTTCGAAGGGAGAATATATTAATTGAATACAATACTGAAATTCTGTGTCTAGCAATGTTATCAAACAAAAACGCCTGAAATAAAGGAGTGACCGCAATTCAATTAGGCAAAAACTCACATTTCTGTATAATAATACACCTCATTATCAATCTTTTGAAATGTAAAATTGGGACTCGTCCACTGAGGTAAGGGAAAATCTAACCACCATGTCAGGATTATAGGAGACTAAAATCTCATGGGACTAACACCTAAATAGGTGTGTTGTTCCCATGCATGCTTTACGTTATGAACTATTCCACCTGTGGCAACTTGAATGTCTTGTGCGGGCTTTATGAATCAGATTGTCCGTCAGGTATTCCCCAAAATATTCATGTCTGAAACTCTGAATCTTATTGCAAGTATTTGACTACAAATTATATTTGTGTTGTTCTATAGCTAAGAATTTGGAGAGTTCAGGATATTATTGTGTAGATTTATTATTATGAGTTATGCCTAAGCTAAATCATTTTTTCTACATCTCTTTTGGACTTTACACAAAGTTCCAACAAACTTTTTGTAGTTAATAAATTCAGAATTTTACTTGTTATTTTTTCAAATATTTTGAAACCCCTGATTCTTCATTGTTTTCTTCTTCCTCTACTTAGGTTTGATACACTTGAGCCGAGGATCTTTCGGAAACAGCCTCTCTATCTCCACGAGGTAGTTATAAGGTCTACGTTCACTCTACCCTCCCCAGAACCCACTTAGTGAGATTTCACTGGGTATGTTGTTTTTTAAGACCTGATCAGTAAAGCACCCCACCCTGCATGTCCACCTTATAAACACAGCTTGGGACAAAGTAATGCGGTCCAATCTTTTCAAGTAACACTCGACAAAAAAAAAAAAAAAAAAAAGGAAAAGCACTGAGAAAGAACAGGTGTATTCTACATGATGAGTTGCACCCTGACTTCAAGCTCAGTTCCGTTCCGCTATTTGAAATCTGAAAGAGCCACAGTTTTCAACCAATGAACTCGTCTTGCCTATCCACCACAGTCATCCATATGAATTTAGTTAAGAATAAGAAATTGGTCTTTGATATTGTTATGTATAGTGCTAGATATATGGGATAAATGCCTTGATCCCAAACTAGTTGGGATTAGCTACATTCGTTTCAACCGAGGCCAAACTCTCCTCTCAAATGGTTGGACGCACTCTCTCTTTAAGTAGCTGAAACCACCTATTCTTCGAAAAGCTTTTGTTAATACATGTTTTTTCGTCTTTCTTTTTTGTAAGGCATGAGTTACAATTTAATGATACGACCCAAAATTTCCTTCTTTTGCTTTCTTTTCAATGTGAAACTACTCCCTGCTCTTCTCTATATGAATCTCAAATTCCATGTCTCTATCGAGATCAAACATATAACAATCACGTAACATATGAAAGTATATCTACTAAAGAACCTTTAGAACACATTTTTGCATGATCAAGGTAACAAATTTTACCTCTAGCAGATAATGCGCCACCTGTTACGCACCCTGCTACTGCTGTATTTGTAATGTCATGCTTTGCCCGTACCTTTGAACATAAGACAAGAAAACAGTTACTTGTGACATTTGAGTTTAGAATATTTCAGAAGTATCAGATTCTAATAGTGAGAATGATTTCCAACTTTATTTCCTTGGTTCGAAAAATGAACAGGAAAATTGTAAAACGACAATTGCAGAATACCACATGGTTATCATCCATGAGGATCAAAAGTACCTTCTCAACAGTACACTCAGCAGCAGAGAAAACCAAACCCATAACAGCAAAAGTCTTGCATGAACTCCAACTCCTTCGACCCATCTGCTTTGCTTGGTATACAATTTGTTGCCTAGTAGTCATCTCCTCTTGCATTATTGGGTTATCTAGTGCCCCGAGAAACATACCCATGAACAAACCAAGTCCCCCTCCTACAAAACTAAAAAATGCATCACTAGAATCTCGATGAATAATAACCATAGCAACGGGATTAAGTCTACAAAAAAACTCTTGGATTACCTCTTGTCACTTGTAACATTATTATGACATCAAACTTAGAAAATTTGGCATCCTTTTTTATAAAGAAAAGTATTATGATTCATTATATTAAGGGATTGCAAGAATGACATTTTTTTTTTAAAAAATTTTTGATAACAAGGGAACCCCGCAGCCGCTACCCTTTGGGTCTGCACAGGGTAAAACCCCCGCTCCTATGCAATAGCTCGCAAATCACATAGGAGAGGTAACCCACACTAGGCAAGCCCGGTGCGATGAGCTCGACCCAGAAGGCAAACCCCTTGCTTTTGCTGGCAAGGGGTTTCGAACTTGAGACCTCCAACATGGAAGTCCCAAGCCCAAACCACTGGACCACCCCGAAGGGTTTGCAAGAATGACATTTTGGACATACTATCCATAAAATAAACACAAAACAATACGACACAAAAATTCAATCAAGTAGGAGATCCTTGTGATTAAAGCATACCCATGACTCCGCTAACAACACTACGAACTGCACAGTTGTTCCAAATATCTTGGCCCCTTATTTCCTCCACAGTAGGCATCCGAATAGGCTCAATCTGGGGCTTCTTAACTTCTTCGGAGCTTGAATGCGCATCATTCGATTCAGTTGCTGGATCACTCATAGCAGCTTTGATAAAAATAAATCTGTAATTAGTAAGAGAAATAGATTGAGTCACATTCAGAATTTCTCCTCCCAGGAGCTGGGAATTAAACTCCCTGAAGTTGCAACTTCTTTAACTGCATTTAGATAAATATCAGCATCAACAGAAAATAAGTAAGTTATGAATCTTTCACTCTTACAATTCAGTTAAAAGTTCCAGGTTTCAAAGGTTCAAACTACAACCATATTGAAAAGCCGAGGTGTGACTAACAACGAGAATATAAACAATACAAATAGTGTAACTGGCTCTGAGATCTAACAACAAGAAGAAACAAAACAAAATATTGAAAGTAGGTTGCACAAAGCTAGAACCCTCCCCAAAACCCCACTTGTAGAATAATACTAAGCATGTTATTGTTATAATAACTTATTTGCTATCGGATATAGCCTCTCTACCCTGGGGTGTGCGTACATATTGCCCTCCCAAGACCCACCGGCAAAGCTCAAATTCTAATAGATTATTAGAATAGATGTTTGGTCATGATCTCAATAATTATTAATAGAGTGTGTATAATGTATTCTTGAAACGAAAATCACTTTTATCAAACTTGACCTAATGACCAAAGACAAAACTTAAATTCCAATGGATTATTAGAATAGAGGGCGTATAGATTCAATTCAACACAACTACAACATTTTATTAAACACTAAAGCAAACTTTCAATAACCACCAAATTCCTCAACAAAAAAAAATACAAAAGAAATATATACCGTTTATGTTTCAGAAAGAGAGGGCAACAGGCGGCTGTGTAGATGTTTAATTTTATGTCGGGTTAAAATATATATGGGTTTGGAGTTTGCAGACATAGCCTCAACAGGAATGGGCTTTAGCCCATATCTTCGCCAGTTTTGGCCCCGGCATAAATTTGTGGGGAAAAAAACATAAATATAGTTTGGCTAATTTATTTATTTATTTTTTTCATTCCTAACAGATACATACTCCATCTGCTAATTATATATTACTAGGGGTGTGAAAAATCAAACCGAAAAAAGTATTATTGATTTATTGTTATTAGGTTATTGGGTTAACAGTTATTTAATGGTTTTATAAAAAAATAAAATAATGGTTTATCGGTTCGATATTGGTTTTTTAATATTGGGTTAACCGATAACCCATTAAGAATATAATAATTTACTATTTTAATTTTTAGTCATACATAAATATCAAACAAAAACCCCGCCTTAGTCTAATTCCAAAGAGTTTAAAGTAGATTTTAAACTTCAATAAGTTTCCCTCAATGAAAGCGGGGGCATGCATCATCAGAAGTGGCACACAAAATATTCTCATCACTGAGGTCATACAAATTGAACATTCCAGAAGCTTCTAGAGACCAAAACTAGAAACGAATTGGCTTAGCTCTCGAAACTACCGGCGAAGGAGAAAAATATTAACATAATCATTATATTAGACCTTAACTATAAGGACCCTACACAATTAACATTACTTAATTAACTCTGTTTTCTGTATTTATCCTTTAGGTTTTAGTATTACTTTAGTCTTTTAGGCAACGGCTAGGGTTCTGAATTATGAGTATTTGCTATACTTTTACTACACTAAGCAGAATTTGTGCACTCAATGAGTAATTGAATTTCTCTCTTTTTTATTTCGCGTTAAATTGTTGGACAAGTCATATATTTGTTTTGAAATCATTTTTTTATTGGTTAAACCGAAAACTGAACCGTTAAAGACCAAAACCAATAAATCGAAAACCGATAACAAATGTCTTATTGATTTGGTTATCTGTTTAGCATATTTAAAAATGAAAAATCGATAAATCGAATCGATAATACTTAAAACTGAACCGAACCGACCGATACACACCCCTATATATTACTACTAGTGATGGTGTGCAGCACGGGCCCAATCTGGAGCAAGCAATGGAAAAGAGAAATCAAATAGATAAAAAGAGGCTGAGGAAGAGGGATCGCCAACAGAGTATAATGAGAACCTTTGATGAAATATAATATCCTCGTTCATCTATTTGTGTAATCATTAGACAATGGCAAATATTTCATGAAAAATTCAAAACATCTCGAATTAGAAATTAAACCTAACTAACATTAAAAAGGCCAAACAAAAAAAAAAAGGAAGAAACTTACCTGTAAACTGGGCAAGAAAGAGCAGTTATTCTTCAAGACTTGTGATGTGATGAAGGAGACTGACTGCTTCTAACCACAGCAATGTGAAATAAGTAGCACAATTTTAAAACCTAAAAAGGTACAAGAATAACATTGCTAAAAATAATGGAAAACCCTAAAATACCCCTAACCTAGAGTAAACAAACAGCTAATACCACGGCGCAGTTTTGGTTAACTCAGTTGATTTTCCGGCGAGAAATTGCATAATTTCATCAGGTATATAATATCATCTAATTTGAGCTGATTAATTTATTCACCGGATTTTTTTTCTTAGTTTTACTTGTTGATGAAACGATTTGCCCAATTTTTCAGCAAGTGAAAAAAAAAAAATTAATCAATTTTTTTCGTTTTTGCATTTTTGACTGAAGGATAAATTCGAGCTGAAAGTGTTGTTCAACTCCGTGCATTGATTTTCTATGGAGGCAGATAGGTATGTGCCTCTTCTAACATTTTTTTATTGGGAAAAAGGATAAATATATCCGAACTATGGTAAATATTATGCAGATACCTTCCGTCATATTTTTGGGATATTTGTGCCTCTGCCGTCCAAAAACTAGAGCATATGACGGAGGGTATCTCCGTACCATTATAATTCGAGGTATATTTGTCCTTTTTCCCTTTTTTATTTGGTCTTAGAATTGCTTATTTCATATTCACATATTTGTAGTCATTCTAACTGTAGTTACACACTAAAAATGTGTTCTTTAGGGTGTTTGGTATATGGAAAATGTTTTCCGGGATATAAATAGTTTTCTTGCTTATTTTCTGGTGTTTGGTAAGTAAGCCAAAAAAATGTTATCGCAAGAACATTTATATGTAATTTAGGAAGTAGTGTTGTTAAAGGCACGTTGAATGAAGTGAGGCTCACACAATGTGTTGAACGCTTTGCTTCACATCATGTGCGCTTCAATGTCGTCATCAAGTTCTAGGGCATACTTTTCCTTATTGTCAATGAGCTTCTACACTAAACAATTGATATTTTATTATATCGTAATTTTGTATAATTTCTTTGTTCATATAAGTTTCATTCATGCTTATAATTATTAGTCTTGGACTAAACACATATATATATATTTGTAAGTTTTCTTCCTTTGTACTGTTTTTCAGTAAAGTTCATGCTTTATTTGCACTTTGTGCTTAAAGAGTTTTTGCGCTTTTTGCTTTTTGATAACACTGCTAGGAAGATACTATGGGGTGAGGTGAGATTGGGAGTTTATGGGGATGAGGCATGGGTGGAGTCACCTTAGGCGAAGGGTGGTCATGAAAATTATGTGGTGTACGGAGGTTAAATGTTAGTTATTAGAGGTGTATAAGAAGAAAATTTACACACTATTCGCCAAATTCTTTGCTCTGCCACTGGGATGAGGTGGGGAGTAGGGAGTTGGAGGCTTAGGGGGTGGGAGGTGGGGAGGAGACAATGAGCTTGTAATGCTACTTATGGGACGAAGGACAATGTAAAATTGTTTTCCGAATTGATCTCTCTTGCTTAGACTTGTTTGGGACTATGGCGTTGTCGTTAATTTCTATTGCTTATATACCACCATTTGAAAAATGCAATCAATCTGATCACTTTGCCTGTTTAGCATTAATTAATTGATAGAACCAAATGTAATGACATTACAACAGGCTTATATGCACTTACTTTTATATATTTCGGTTAGTAGAATACATACTAGTCTGTTATGTAGATTAGTGAAAACCAATCTTTGTATGATGACTACAAAATTATGGCGAAATTGTGTGTTATCATCACTTAGTAAAAAGAACGTACACAGATGTTGGTTTTCTCTTGCTCATGATTTCTTGTGTATATGTCATTTGGTGGTCTAAAGTCTCAATTTTTAACCAGGTTAAATTCTCCACACACTTCTGCGATTTTCATTGATGTTCTAGGTCATCAGCTTCAGTTTTGCCAGGTAATTAGGCCTTTGAATATAGTATGTAGCCTTTCTTTTCTTTTGGCTATGTTAGTGACTCCTGACCCACAGTGAGATTCCCTATTTTCATGCCATTTGAATTTTGGCATCTCTAGTGAGGTAGAAATGAATAGCATGTTTTACCAAACACCGCGTGGATATAAGTTTTTTCAACTTGCTGTTTCTTGTCAAACTTTTTTTTTTTTTACTACCTGTCTACCTCCACCTTCTTTCCAATATTGTATCTTGAATTTTATTATTGGTCTTTCTTTTTCACTTTATTTTATGGCAGGATCCTAATTCGAAGCATTTAGGCACTACTGTTTGGGATGCATCTATGGTTTTAGTAAAATTTCTGGTAAGGTTTTAAGTCCCCTCTAGTATGCTTCAACTTCAATTTATTCAACACTTCTTTGTTTTGATCTGCTACGCACAAAAGTATTGAGTTTCTATTTTACTGTAGGACATGAATAATTTGTTTATCCTTGCTACCATACTGTATTCCTTCTCTTTTCCATTTTTCTTAAACTTGACTGTGATTTTTTATTTTCCTTTTTCGTTTTCCCTTTTCTGAGTTGAGGCTGGAATACCGATATCATTGTCTTTCAATGTTGAGTCTTTTTCTTCAGTTATTCAAGCTTATATATATCTACATGTACATGTATATACTTTTTTGAGCACTCCTACTCCTTCAGTTTTGACGTTATTAGCTGGAAACTTTTGATTTGACATTGTAGGAAAGAAATTGTCGAAAGGGGAGGTTTTCTCCATCTAAATTGAGAGGAAAGCGTGTGATTGAACTTGGGGCAGGTTGTGGCGTAGCAGGATTTGGTAGGCTGCCTTTACTTTATTAGACTCAATTCTTTTAGATACCATCTACAGTTACATTGTTCTGTGTCTGAGATGGAACAAATCTCCACAGGCATGGCATTGCTTGGATGTGATGTAGTTTCAACTGACCAAACTGAGGTTTTGCCATTGCTAATGAGAAACGTTGAGCGTAATACTTCCAGGATCATGCAGACAATCTCAGATCCAGGTTTCAAATTAATGCACCATTTGGATCGTTTAGCTTTTTGAACTGTATATTCTCTATCATTTGTCGTACTTTTGTATGCAAACTGAACTTTGTTCCATTGATTTCTTCAAATTTAATTTTGAGAGGATGTGGTTATATTTACTATGATCTGACTGAAGGCTCTACTCGTTGTAGATTCATTTGGTTCCATACAGGCTGCAGAGCTGGACTGGGGTAATGAAACTCATATAAAGGCTGTTAGCCCTCCATTCGACTATATCATTGGGACTGATGTTGTAAGTTTTATCATCTATATCGTAGTTGAATTCTACTTGCTCCTTTGCAGACCTTTGCTTTGCACTGAAAACTGAGAAGAAATAGCTGTCTTATTTCTCTATTATCTGCACTAATACTTCCATATCTCTACTAGGTTTATGCAGAGCATCTTTTGGAACCGCTTTTGCAGACAATTATTGCACTGTCTGGACCAAAGACAACAATTCTGGTGTTGTATCCTCTCTAATGTTTTATAGAACTTACGAAATGTATTTTCTTTATCCAATTCTCTTTTTGTTATTATTAATTAATGAACTTCTCATTTATAGTTGGGTCATGAAATCCGATCAACAAATGTCCATGAAAAGATGCTTGAGACGTGGAAGAGACATTTTGAGGTCAAAACTGTTCCAAAAGCAAAGGTAACTAGGCCATATTATCTCCTATCATCATCAGTTATGTGTATATTGTTGAACTTAATGCAGTGAACTTTGTATTTGTAAACGGTTTTGTTGATTTTCTGTAGAAAGGGCTTCCAAATAAATAATCATATCGATTATGGCTAAGTTTTTGGTCCCGAATTCTCCAACCCATGAAGCTGATCTTTTATGTGGACCTACTTTTATGCAGATGGATAGTACTTACCAACATCCAAGCATCCAGTTATACATAATGAGCTTCAAGTCACAAGGAAGTACCTCGGAAATTGTTAGACAGATGGCTCAGCAGCAGACAGAAGAGATTGGGGAAACAGAAACTAAGAATGGATCAGACGAAGATGAAAGTAAATATGGGCTTAATCAAGGTGATGCGACTGACAATGAGGACAAGGTAGACAATAACCTGGTTATGGATCTTGAGAACAGAAAGCTTAGTGATTGGGAAGCTAGAAGATGTGGTGCGATGGCTGCTAGACTTCTTCGCGATGTCAAGATAACATAAATTAGAGGTTAGCAGATTTCCTTGTTTCAGTGCAAATATCTATGAGTTTGCCATACTTCTCTTACATGCATGCATATCCTGCAAATTAAACATCTTAGAATCAACCCCTCTCCGAATCTGCAACAACTTACAGAGTGTAATCCCACAAATGGAATCTGGATCTTTCTGCATGCATCCCTGGACTAATCAAATGAAGATATCTTCTATAACACGTCTCCGTTGTGCTTAATTTTATCAGATTCAGGAAAATGATTGACAAAGACTTCCCATGATTTGGTTTTCCTAGGATAACTTTTTTTCAAGTATCTATGGCGTTTTGTTTGGCAGGTCCTAAAAAATGGCATTACCGCTACCAACATTGTTGCACACTGAACTACAAATCAAGGACATTGAGGCAGGATTGTCTTTTCACCTCAAGTACCCTAGTCTTTGAAGAGCATCTTATGGTTCAAGTTCAAACCCAAAATACACTAGATGCAAATTACAAGCATGTTAGACCTCACTTTTTTGAACTTTGTTTGGGTTTTTAAAAGATGTAACAAGAAAGATGATTTCTCAATCTTGTGACTTGGATTATCCAACTTTAGATGATGTTTTTACTAATTTAACAAGACAAATGATAGATACTCAATTTAACCATGATTCAAGGCTGATCATCCACTCCATGCATGTGTAACTTTATTATCTTAGAGGTGCTTGCTTTATGTACAGTATTGTATGGTTCTGAAAATTCAGTTGTCTATCGTTAAAAGTGTTATCATATTATTAAAATTAAGATGATAATTTTAAAATTTGGCTTTTAGTTTATGCAGTAAAAGTCATTAACCGCGATTTGTTCGACTTCAACTTATATACAGTAGAGAATTATGACTTACACACAGTGGTAACTCTTTCATGCTTGAAATGACAAAATCACTAGTGTAGATAGAAAACAAATACATGTCTTAAGAGTAGTAGAACCATGCATTTACTTAAAACTGTTGATAGAAAACAAATACGTACCATGCATTTACTTAAAACTTACATGATGAAACAAACCAAAGCATTTTCTCAAAAAACAAAAACAAAATAAACTACTCAACGTAGTGCATATTAGCATGGTTCCAGTAGCAATCTATCATTTTGGTTCGTTTACGACTGTCAACCCCTAACACCTCAAATTCTCAAACCATAATAATACGAGTCGTCTCACCAGCTTAAACATGAACAATAGTGTTTTTTTACATTCCCTCCCTCCTCCGTGGGGCGCAAGTGATGATCTCGTCAACCCTTAGGATCATCTCAGCAGCCTCAGTTGCAGAGAGCAATACTGCCTGTTTGACTTTGAATGACTCGGATATTCCTAGCTCTGACATATCTCCAACCTGTCAAAGATGCCCAGTTGGATAAGTAAATTTAGACGAGTACTATTAATAAGCAAGCAGGATATGCACGTGATTATAAAAACTTAATAGTTCTATGCAACGGAAACATGATAAAGAACAAAAACAAACGAAAAAGAAAGAAAACCCCCTCCGGAGTCAGAAGAGAAAAGGACAGTTTGTCTTTGCTTCTCCCTTTCCATTCAAGCCACACAAGGAAAAAAAGACTTTCCGATCCATCTCTTCCATTTGGGTTAACGTCCATTAACTAATCTATTGCTTCTTATTTCTATAGTTTGCAAACAACCTTTAGGCAATGAATAGATGAGGTTGTAAGGCCACCATTAGCTGCTACCGTTAAAAGTATCAGCAATAGACCTATTATCAAACTAGTAAAACAGAGGGCAAGAGGTAGGAAAGCAATGACTTATCCACAAGAGAAAGAGAGTCAAACATTGATTTTCTCAAACATCGAGATGCAAGCAAATTAAGCACCAACTATTTAAAGTTAGATGGTGGTTAGGGTGAAAGAAAACAGATCTGACTAAATTTTCCAACTAGAGCTAACCTTGGGATATCGCATCAGTTTTAGCTTTTATCATTTCCATCTTGCACTTATTTTAATGCTTAAGGCAAAGTCAAGCAAAAAGAAAGCAGAGACAACAAAGCTCAGAACAGCTCCATACTCAGAAACTATTCTGAACTCATAGCATGACAACAAAGTTCATTTCAAAAATCTTAAATCAGTTACTCACAGATCCAGAGATGACATCAATTCCTGCATTGCTTTCGTCCTTGTGGTGTTCAGCACGAAGCTGAGCAATCAGCTCAGCACTGTCTAACCCAGCATTGTCGGCAATGGTGGTTGGAATTGCCAAAAGTGCACGGGTGAAAGCCTCAATTGCATGAGATCTTTTACCTGGAGTCTTCTTAGCTAGTTCATCAACCGCCTTAGCCATCACCATCTCGGGCCATCCACCTCCAAGTAGAACCCTGCTGTCATTTACAGTCTGAGATAGTACACACAATGCATCGTGCAGAGATCTTTCAGCTTCATCCAGTACATGAGGGCTGAAAAAAAGAACAAACAGAGATGTTAACAAGGAAACACATCACAAGTAGAACATATCATCATATTTAAAACCCAGTAAGGAAAACACAAAAAGT
>JAJOOR010010797.1:0-11362 GCA_036250505.1 Solanum acaule | reverse complement strand
TGTCCCAGCATTTCTAGTCAGTTAGAGGCTATTTTCAGACATAGATAGATTCAGCTTAGTATTGAGTTAATATCTTCTTTGTATTAAACTCATCAGTTTTCATATATCTCAGTTATAGTATATGGGTATTCCCCATCTTTACATTTTATTTATGATTTAGCTTCCACATTAGTTTATTATCTTTAGTATGCTCATGATCATGCCAGTAGGGTTAGCTTGGGATCACTTGTGGTCCTAGGTCCCGTGTCCGCGTCCGGGGGTAGCCTCGGGGCGTGACATTGGACTACCCCAATAATGATACTCCTTCCCTCATACTCTTTTTGTCCCTAATTACTTGTTCGTTTTTTTCCTTTTTTAGTTGTCTTTAATTACTTGTTCATTTTGATAAATTAAGAAATGACAATTTTTTTTTACTTATTATACCCTCAATTAATTACTTTGAAAAATGTAGAACTTCTTGAAAATCCTAAGTTTTTAATTCACTCACTTCATAATTAATAGGTAAAATAGTAAACTCATTATGTCAAATTGTCAATCATTGTTTTCTTAATAGGTGTGTCAATTCAAGAGTAGACAAGTAATTAGGGACATAGGGAGTACTCCCCCTATCTCTAATTACTTGTCCACTTTTCCTTTTTAGTTGTCCCTAATTACTTGTCCATTTTGATAAATCAAGAAAGGACAATTTTTTAAATCTATTAAACACTCAATTAATTACTTTGAAAAATGTATAACTTCTTGAAAATATTAAATTTTTAATTCATCCACTTCATAATTAATATGTATTATATGGTAAACTCACTATGTCAATCATTGTTTCCTTAATAGGTGCGCCAATTCAAAAGTGGACAAGTAATTAGGGACAAATGGAGTATTAGATAAATGTTTTCTATTTTACACGACGATTAAGAATTATTAATTGACCGATCAATTTTACTATTTTGCCATTTGTTCATAATATTAGTCTTTTGATAAAAAGAAACTTTAGATCTTTAAAATTTGTTTAAAATTTTAAAAATTCATATTAATTGTAGAAGTAAAATAAATAAAAAATTAATTGTATTCAAATTTAATAAGTAATGAAATAATATCAGATAAATATTTTCAATAAGTTTTACATCTAATTTGAGGTGGAGGGAGTATGAACACCGGTAACTCGTAAGAGGGGAATAGTTGGAAAAGGAAATGTGAAAATAGGACAACAAATTAAAGGGGAGCATCCGAAAAAGATGGTCCAAAGCGTGAACGGCAAATCTTAGATCCCCCATACCCAAATAGTGTGACCTTGTCGAATAATTGCATCAAATAATAACTTCCTCACGTGACCAACCATACATCAATAATTAAACAAGGAAAAAACCTCTAAGGAAAAATAATATTAGAACATAAATTAAATATATATTTTTTGGTTTTTATCATTTTAGTTATTGTCGGTCTATTTTTGAAAATAAAAATAATTCAAAGTAAAATTATAAATTTGAGCAATTAACTCTCTTTAACTTATCACCTAAAAACTGTAAATAAAAGGCAAAACTGAAAGACATTTTCAACCACACTCTTGAACATTGAACAATTAGCTTATTTTGAACATTAAAAAAATGTTCGAAAATTCAATTATTATGGACTAGACTGAGTACCATTAGACTTTAAGAAAAGACTTATACTCCATCCATCAACTTTTAATTGTCATGTTGCGTTTTTCAAAAGTTAATTTGACTAATTTTCAATGTTAAATTATATTACATTAATTCAATATTTTAAACAAAAAAAATTTAGATATTAAAAAACTATACAAAAACTATAAATTGCAGTTTTTTTGCATATTAATATGATGAAAGAATACATCGTAAATGTTAGTCAAAGTTCTTATCGTTTGACTCTAAAAAAAAACATGAAAATTAAATGTGGACGGAGGGAGTATATATCATCCATTAATAGTTGGACTCAATCTTGTCACTACCATTACAGAAAGGGCCTATTCGTGTCGTTATATTTTAACGATTATATTTTGAGATTTTTGCAAAATCATTTTTACCACGTGGTCTCTTATTAGATGCCATGTCATCAAAATTAATTTGGTAAAAAATAATACAAATATGCTATCGAACTTTGAGAAAAGATCCATCAATATCATTCGTTAATAGTTGGGCTCAAGCATACCACGGTCATTACATTCAAAATTAAAATCCAACCCATTAACATCATACCCAACCCACCTTAACCCATTTCGCTTTTATTTCTCCTCCAGTCCCTTACATTGAAATTTCTCCCATTTTAGTGTTTGATTTCCCTACAAAAGCTTCAAAAGTTCAATGCTTACAAGCCCTAATCTTTCAATTTCTTTTGATACGAAGCTCCATCAATTTTTTTTCTCTTATTTATTTTTTACTATTTAATATTTGAACCAACTCTTTTCTTTTATAATGTATAATGATGAATTCATTTGTCAGTTTCTTGTAATAGAAAATGGGTTAGGGTAGTAATACACACAAATTACACCTCTTTAAAGAAGTATAACGTGATCGTTGTCAAATATAATACCTAACTAGATTGGGGTCGAATTTCAGAGGGAGTAAAGCGAAAACTAAGCGGTATGCGACTTTTTATAACTATTAACTACTTATTTCCAAAGCAAATAGGAAATATGAGAGAGTTTGGGATTTCGTTTTAAAAGCACTTTGTAACAATCAACAATATCCCCTAACTGAGAATTTATAGAGAGAATTAACCAGAATTGTACATGTTTACCAAGATTGTTTGATCTTTTTGGGTTAATACAAAATTTTATCTTGTGTTGTTAGTATATTAGTCTATCAAGCTCATGCTACATTTAACTGTTTCTCAACCAAATTTAATGTCTATCACTTTTATCCTTTCGAACTAAAAGTGTTTCACTCATTTCAAAAGATATTTACTCAACGTTGATTAATTTTCCTACAACATCAACTATTAGACGAGTTCAAATTCTAGAATCCTTGTTATTAACTCTTTTCCCATATTTATGCTCTTTTACTCAAATAAGCTAAACTTAGGATACGTTTTAATGTTTGCAACCATTAAAAGTCGATTAATATGAAAGAGATAATAAGATATATAATCAAAACACCCGATTCATTTCATAAAGACCATGTTTTTAGGTCAAATCATCATGAATTTCACAACCCTCGTTTGTGAGGTTTATCTACTCTTAATAATTGAAACAAAGAATATAATTGCGTTCATTCAATAAGAAATTACTTACAAAAGTAGAGACAATCACACACTTTGATTTCAAGAAACCAATGATTAAATTTTCTAACTCTACTACAAATATATCCAAGCATAAGTGCCTTTAGTATGAAATGTGAAGATTTTTTCCAAACTCTTCTACTATTTGTTCTATCATGACCAATATTGAATTAGAACATCACAAAAGCTTTTCCTAAATCATGGAATTCCAGCCGGAGTGATAAGGATAGTAATTTGAATCGGAACAATTCTGTCTCTCAATAGTTGGTGTTATAATAAAATTTCAAATGACTACTTGCTTGCCCCACGTCCAGCCCAGTTACATCCTGTTTTTGGTATAGTAATAAACCTATGTACTTGCAAGTTGTATATTAAAAATTGTCTTGACATTTCCTAAATATATTAGACTTTTGACATTAACCTAATAATAATGGTACACACTATGTTTTATTTCTTAGTATTATTATATAATTTTGGACATATATCACCGTATATCTATTATTAACAACCCCATTCTTTGGTTAAGAGTGACTCAATAAAATTAATAGTCTAAAACAAAATTTTAATAATAGGTTTATTTATTTCCTACTTTTTATTTATAGTGTAGTTTCCTTAACCTACGTTTCATATCAAAATGGTTAAATGGTACCCACCACCTTGTGATTGGTGGAAATGCAACACAGATGGAGTATCTAGAGGTAATCCAGGTCCGAGTGTTGCAGTCTTTTGTGTCAAAAACCATGAAGGAGATTTAATTGGTGCTAAAGGAGTGAAAAATCCTAATACAACTAATCTTGTAGCTGAGGTTGTTGTTATGAGAGAAGGTTTACAATACTGTTTTGAGAATAACCTTACAAATATTATTCTGGGACCTGATTCTCTAGCTATGGTTCATATACTCAATGGAGATTGGAAACTCCATGGAATGTGACAATGGAGGTCAACTCCATAAATAGATGGAGAGAAATTATGTCAGTAAGAGTACAACACTTCTTAAGGGAGGGAAATACTCTTGCTTATATTTTTGCTAATGTAATTTTTCATTTTGCAGAAGAATCATCATTTTAGATAAACACAGCAGTCCACAATTGAGAATAAGGCAAACAAGTTTGACAACATAAAGTATTCTGTAATGTATCAAGTTCAGTCTCCTATGAATGTCAACATATATTTTAGATTAAGTAATCTACTAATATACTTCATGATGTCTGAATTAGTTTCTGTTGGTTAATATATCATGCACCTAGTGAGAGCTTTGAGGTGTTACATATGGTATAAAACCAGGACTCGTGGGGTTAATAGTAGCATATTTAATTTATAGTTGTGTTAAATTCATATATAGTAGGATTACATAGAAAGGTAATGTTGATGAATATGAATGTCCATAAGAGGAGAATGTTAAGAAGGGTCCTGAACTGGTCGATGAACTTAAGTGTCGTTTGTTCAAACACACGGTGTGGAGCCTCAAAATAATTGAAATCAGTAAGCGTTTTTGTGGATTTGGGTTTTGGTGGTGGTATTAAATCTTTTGGATTTCAACCCACCGAATTCAGATTTATAAAAGGAAAATTGATGCTACCTGAGGTTTCCGTGTATCATCCAAACAATAAGATTTACGCTCTGGATCTTGAGATCAGGAGGTGAAATACTTGTTCCAGCACTATTGTAACTGTTAAACTCCATGATCTTCATCATGCAAATCAGTGAGTTGAGAGAAAAGAAGAATCTAGATTTAGCAGAATTGAAGAACTGATTGTATTGATATTCAACAAACTAAGCTTCATCATGTACAGAGGTCCTATATATACAGCACAATTCCTAACTGCCTCAGAATCTTCTAGAACTAACTGTGCAGTTAGTTAAATTAACTAACTGAGCTGTAATCAGCTGCTACTCAGCTTCACACTATCTTTCTTAGCTCAACACCCTCCCTCAAGCTGATGGTTGAAATATATCTTTCAAACTCAGCTTGGACATCAAATGATCATGTTGTTGCCTTCCTAAGCTTTTGGTGAGTAAGTCTGCCTGTTGCTCTTTTGTAGAAACATGATGAGTCTGAATCATTCCTTGCACAATTTTTTCACGCACAAAGTGACAATCAATGTCAATGTGCTTTGTCCTCTCATGAAAAATGGGATTGGCTGCAATTTGAATTGCTGCTTTGCTGTCACAGTAAAGATGTATGGGAACCTCAACTTCTATTCCAAGTTCTTTGTACAGTCCAACCAACCATGTCAATTCTGCTACTACAGATGCCATGCTTCTGAGTTCTGCTTCAGCTGAACTTCTTGCAACTGTCTCTTGCTTCTTGGATTTCCATGAAACAACCGCATTCCCAAACTTAACTAAGTAACCTGTGACTGATCTCCTGGTTTGCAAGCATCCACCCCAGTCAGAGTCACAAAATGCCTCAAGCTTGCATGAACTATCTGCTGGCATCAGCAGACCAAGTCCAGGAGTTCCTTTTATATACTTGACCACCCTTAAAGCTGCATCCATGTGAGACTGTTTGGGCTTATGCATGAACTGACTTAGGACTTGTACCACATATGCTATATCAATCCTTGTCATAGTTAAGTAGAGTAATCTGCCTACTAACCTTTGATATTGACCAGGATCAGTGAGAAGCTTATCATCATTTTCAGTAGAAGTACTATTAATGACTGAATCATACTCAACATATGTGAGTTTCAGATTTGTTTCTAGTGGTGTAGTGAATGGTTTTGTGCCACTTAGGCCCATCTCTGCCACCAGCTCCAAAGCATACTTTCTTTGACTCATAACAATACCTTTCTTTGATCTGGCAAACTCAATACCTAGGAAGAATTTTAGTTCTCCTAGATCCTTCATCTTAAATTTCAGCTTAAGATCATTCCTTGTTTGTAGAATCAGTTGTGCACTACTACCAGTTACTAGTAGATCATCCACATATACCAGAACAACCACTATATTTCCTGCAACAACTTTGGTGAATAAAGAGTAGTCAAAGTGACTTTGAGAGAACCCAAGTTGAACTAATGAATCTGTTAGTTTCTTGTTCCATTGTCTAGGAGCCTGTTTAAGGCCATAAAGTGACTTATGGAGTTTGCAGACAACATTGTGTTTCCCCCCTGGGTTGGCAAAACCAGAAGGAACCTCCATGTAAACCTCCTCCAATAAATCACCCTGGAGAAAGGCATTATGCACATCCATCTGAAAAATAGGCCAGTCTTTGGCAGCAGCTACAGCAACAACAGACCTGACTGTAACCATCTTGGCTACAGGAGAAAAAGTTTCATTGTAGTCGATCCCTTCTTGTTGGCTGAAGCCCTTGGCAACAAGCCTGGCCTTATATCGTTCCACAGCACCTGAGGCAGTACACTTGACTTTGAAAACCCATTTACAACCAATGACATGTTTCCCAGGAGGCAGTGATACTATGCTCCATGTGGCATTATCTTCTAAAGCCTGAATTTCAGCTTTCATAGCAGCAACCCAGTTAGGATCCTGAACAGCTTCATGGTAGCTAGTTGGCTCAAGGATAGTAGAATAAGAGGACAATGCTGCACTGAATGATGGTGAGAGGTGATCATAACCTAAGACCTGAGACAGAGGGTAACAACAGTTGGCATTGCCATGACCTTTAAGAATATAGTCACTCAGCCACACAAGTGGTTTGTGAGGTCTGGAAGATCTCCTCACCTCATTGACAGGCACTTGAGGAGGAGATGCTGGAGCCACAGGAGGATCAGAAGAGGTGGGAGAGGAGCAACATTCAAGGTTGGGAGAAGCAATTGCAGGAACTGTATGAGCAGGAGCACAGTCAGAATGTGACAGCAAGTGAGGCTCTAACACAGGGAACAAAGGAGGAACTGATGTAGACATTTGCAGAAATGGAAACACTTCTTCTTTGAACAAAACATCTCTGCTAACACAAAACGACTTGGTGCTGAGAATAAGCATGATGTAGCCCTTTTTAGTTAATGAATACCCAAGAAAAACAGCAGGACTGGCCCTAGGTGAGAACTTGTCTACCTTCCTGACTTGAGTGACATATCCTAAGCAACCAAATACTCTCATGTGATCTAAAGAAGGAGCATGTTTGTGTAGGACCTCAAATGGAGAAATCCCCTTGAGGACTGAAGAGGGCAATCTGTTAATGATATAAGCGGCTGTAGTAACACACTCCCCCCAAAACCTCAAAGGAACTCTGGCTTGAAATCTGAGGGCCCTTGCAACCTCCAATATGTGTCTGTGTCTCCTCTCAGCAACACCACTCTGCTGAGGAGTAAATACACAGGAGCTTTGATGGACAATCCCTAAGGATTGTAATAAGGAATGCATGGAAGAATTAAAAAATTCACAGCCATTATCAGTTCTGAAGAACTGTACAGAGGCATTATAGATATTTTTAACCATAGCAAGAAATGAAGACACTGCAGCAATAACATCTGACTTGGTAGGTAACAGAAATAACCACATATATCGTGAATGATCATCAACAAGAGTCAAGAAGTATCTTTTGCCATTATATGTAGGAACTCTATATGGTCCCCAAACATCACCATGTACGAGATGAAAACATGAGTTAGAAATAGAAGTACTTAAAGGAAATGGAATTCTTGTCTGTTTAGCTAGAGGACAAACAGTACAATCAGAAACAGAATCACACTGTAAAGAGGTACAAACTCCTATTTTCTTCATGACAGCAGCTGATACATGTCCAAGCCTCCTATGCCACAAAGAAGCATTTATTGTCCTGGTTTTGATAGCATTGGTTGCAACTACTTGCCCTGATATGTGCTTGAAATTGGTGCACTAACTTGAGTGGGAACTGACTGAGGAACAGGTTGGTTAGCATTGAAGATGTATAGGCCATTCTTCTCTCTACCAATCCCCTTCACCTGTCCACTGAAGGGGTCCTGAAAAACACAAAAGTCAGGATAGAAAAGTACTACCCACTGCAATTCCTTGGTTAGTTTTGAGACAGAAAGGAGATTGTATTGGAATTCTGGTATGTACAACACATTTGAGATATGCTGAGTATGAGGCAGAATGACGGTGGAACCAATATGATGTACATTGGCTAGCCTTCCTGTGGGTAAGTGAACCTTGGTTTCACTACATTGTGATACATCTCTATAGGTTGTTAACATATCTAAGGACTTGACCATATGATTGGAGGCCCCTGAATCTACAATCCATAACCCAGATTTAGTCATACCTGCTGCCATAGCTGAGTGTTTGCCCTCATGTTCAGAATCAAGCAGCTGTAGGATCTTGTTGTATTGTTCCTTGGTGAATTGAGGTAGTCCTGAGATCATCTCATTTGGATCTTGGCTGAACTCTCCACTTTGTTGCAACTTGGAGATCCCTACAAAATTGACAGAGGTACTAGAGGAACCACCACTTACATTGCCAAGTTTATCACCATTGGAACCAGATGTGTCTCTAGCAGACTGACTTTCAGCACCAGATCTCTTCTTCTGCTTGTAGTCTGGAGGATATCCATGAAGCTTGTAGCAAGCATTCCTGGTATGGCCTCGAAGATGACAGAAGTCACACACAATATCTCCTCTCCTAGGTCTGCTGTTATAGGATCCAGATGAAGGGCCTGAGCCACCTCTACCTCCTCTTGGATAATTGTTGCCATTTCTACCAGTGTTAGTGCTGCTGAACAGTGCCATTCACTCTGAGTTCTCAATACTAGGAGATGATGTGAAAGATCTTCTACTCTCTTCAGATAGAATCATAGCATATGCCTTGTTAATGGAAGGCATGGGAGTCATCATCATAATCTGATTGCTGGACTGAGAATATGATTCATTTAGGCCCATCAAAAACTGGAGAAGCCTCTGATAATGAAAATGTTCCATGTACTTTTTCGATTCAGTGCAGCAGCAACTTGGACAGGGCATTAATGCATCAAATTCAGCCCACAGTTCCCTCATTTTAGAGAAGTAGCTGGAAACTGAGGAAACTCCTTGAGATAAGGTAGCTAGCTGCTTATGAAGATAGAAAATATGAGATCCATTCACTTTATCAAATCTCTCTTGGAGATCAGTCCAGACCTTATAGGCACTGGATGCATACACAATTCCACTGAGCAATTCAGTGCTAACGGAATTCATGATCCATGATAGTACTATAGCGTTACACTTTTCCCACAAATCATGTAAGGACACATCAAAACTCTCTATAGGATACTTACCAGTCACAAATCCTAATTTACTTTTGCCTAGCAAGCTAATACGCATGGAACTGCTCCACAGAGCATAGTTTTCTGGACCAGTCAACTTAATAGAGATTAAGGAGCTACCTGGTGTGTCACACGATTGAAGAAACAATGGATGATGCTGATCAATTGTCATCACAGTGTTAGTCGCGCCACTTCCAGTAGTGTTATCAACTTCATTGAGAGTAGGCATAGTTCCAATTTGTTGCGATTCAATTTGTTGAACCAGAATTATGATCGGAGAAGAAGATGAATTGCAGAGTGAAGATGTAAGGACGGAGTTAAGCAGCGTGATGCTCTGATACCATGTTAAACTTCATGATCTTCATCATGCAAATCAGTGAGTTGAGAGAAAAGAAGAATCTAGATTTAGCAGAATTGAAGAACTGATTGTATTGATATTCAACAAACTAAGCTTCATCATGTACAGAGGTCCTATATATACAGCACAATTCCTAACTGCCTCAGAATCTTCTAGAACTAACTGTGCAGTTAGTTAAATTAACTAACTGAGCTGTAATCAGCTGCTACTCAGCTTCACACTATCTTTCTTAGCTCAACAGTAACAAAATCAATTAGGAATCCCCGAAAGATATACACTGAACATTCCTCTCTCAAATAGCACCTATGTCAAGAAGATATCATTAAATATACCTCATGAAACTTAATGACTATCTCGAGGTGATATTCTTTATTTTTGCAAGGTAGTAGAGCTTTGCGGAGAAGACGGTTAAGCTGAAAATGCCGACGCCACAGCCGGTACCGACATCTCTTCATCTTCTTCCTCCATTGACTGGATTAGGAAAGTGTTCTTGTTCACACTTCCTTTCTTATTTTTAGCTTTTTTTTTTTTAATATTTCTGTTTTCTTTTATGTTGGTTAATGGGTTGGGGCCGTTTTGGCTCAGCCTATGTACAAATTTGTTTTGATTTCATTTGGAAATAAATGAGGCTTTAAAGCCTACACTTTGTTTTAAAAAAAAGAAAGTAGTTTCCTTAAAAAGCATAAATTTTTGGGAAAATTTTCAAAATAGCAATATATTAGCTTTTAGTGGGACTCTTTAGCAACAATTTCATTATTTATTAAAAATGTCATTATTTTAGTTTGTTAAGGGATTAGTTATGTATTTATTTTATTTTGATTAATTTGAAAGAATACAAATAATTAATAACAGAACAGAGAAAATCATGGAACAAAAGAATTCAAAAATGGTAAAAAAGATTTTAAATACAAATCAGTTACGTTTTGAAAAGAGCATAAATAGTCATCTTTCCGTCGAGCGTTTTTTTTCTTTCTTTTTAAGAACATAAAAAAAAATTTAAAAATAATTTAGTTTGTCTTCCAAATCATTCATCTGATAACTTTCAAAGCTTCTTCAAATTGAGTACGACGTATTTTTGAAACACAATTTTTCAAAATTGACAACTATAAATTTGTCACATCCAGTGACCAATCGAAAAACAATCAGGTATTTTTTTTGATTTTTTTATTTGTTTGGATGAGATATTCGTATATGTCGAGTACAAGAGTGTTATTTTTTTTCCTGATTGAATCAGTGAAATCTTTGTATGCATTCATACAAAGGGATTTATAGCTTTTTTCGGATGTTTTGTATCCAAATTATGATGTATAATGAATGAAATTGTTTTTTTTTTTAGTTTAGTAGCTGTTTTTTCTGTCTGAATGCATACAATAATTTGTATCCCATTAAGTTAATGTAACTAATGGATCATGAACTATATGTTGAATACAACAATATCTGAATACAAAAGTGAGATGAAAATACAAAGTGAGATTGAATATAAAGTTGTGAATACAAAAGAAATACTCTCTTCATTTGAAATACAAAGTGACTTTGAAAGGTAAATACAAACTAATGGATCATGAACTATATGTTGAATACAACAATATATGAATACA
>JAJOOR010010795.1:0-13317 GCA_036250505.1 Solanum acaule | reverse complement strand
ATGCCCCCCCCCCCCCCAGGTGTTCGTCATGATCGCGGTAAAGGAAGAAACTCACAAATTTCAAATTCTAATATCCACTTTCAGTTCCAATCAAGAAACTCGGGTTGCTACTGTAATCGAAAATATTTCTATAGTAGAAGCTGTAATATCATTTTTCAATGTCGAGTTGAAAGTATTTTCCATGGAGGTGAAAGAAATTAAAGGATTATCATTTTCTTTCTTTTAGTTATGCTGTCTATTTTTAAGAAAGATTTGAAGGTGATGATCATGAAAAAGTTCATTATGGACTAAAAGTGAAAAAAATGAAAAAATAAAATATTATATTACCATGGCAGCCATGGCAAAATTCAATTGCAGAGGTGTAATTTTTTAAGGAGGTAATGGTTAGAGAGAGAGAGTATGTGATTGCAATTAATTAAACTTATTTATTAATTATATTGAATTCAATTTATTTGCCTTACAGTTGTCCAATCATTTAATTTTGACTAATTTATTTGCCTTACGGGCGTCAATATCTCTGTTTAAAATACTTCAAGCGGGTAATAGGACCTCCGTAAAGTATTGGTGTGTAGTTGAGAATTGAGTAATAGGTTTAGGGGGTATTTGATTGTTTTCTCTTTCAATTACTTTAAAAAAATTAGTTTCAAATGCTTTCAAAAGTTAAATCTCAATCTTTTATCCTTTAAATTTTGGGTTAATATGACACTTTCTCTTGCTCAAAGAGAACTTTTCTACACTTAGTCATCTTTCATGTAACCGTGTATACCACTGTCAATTCAAGGATGTAATGGACGTTTTATATTATAAAGAAAAAGATGGTGTAATGTACTTAAAAAATCAGTGGCTCTGATATCATGAGAAGTTATAATAATAATAAGAAGAGATACTGTGAATTGAATTGATTGATCATTCTCTCAAATTGATGGTAATAAATAGTTGTTACACATAATGTAAATAAGGAAAGAAGATAATAAAATATTGCACAATCTCCTAACTGTCTAATTAAAAGGATTAGAGAATATTCTCATATCTAAACTATTTAATCATACTATATTTAAATATTCTCATATGTATACTATCCAAATATACTATAATTAACAAATTTGATACGTCATGGGCCACCTAAATCATTATATGTTTAGAGATATGATCGTTTGGAGTTGACCTTGATTTAAACTTAAGCTCGGAACTAAATGGATAATGATACTCTCAGGCCCCATTTGTTTCACGTCTGAATCTGAATATTAAGATGTGCATTAAGATCTAGATGAATAAATCTGAATACACATCTGAATATTAAGATGTTGTCTCTGAATCTGAACACTGAATTATTAGGACGGTTTGTTTTCAATATCTAAATGTGCATATGTAATCAAATGCTCAATAAAATATTATAAAAACCTCATTTTAGTAAAATCATTTTTTTATATAAAAAATATTTTTATTGTAACAAGGTAATATGATTTATCTTTTAAGAATTTAACATTAAGTTATATCATTAATATGACTATTCTTTGAACTCAAAAACTTTGAGAATCTAACATAATGCAATGTAAAATAGTTTATATAGAGTACTAATATATTGTTTATGAAAACATTTTATTTTATAATAGACATTTGTTATTGTTATCGATCAAATTAAATAATATACTTTCTTATTTTTTGGAACTGTGCTAAATATTATACCATGAGAGTGCTTATCAATTCAAATATATTGATTAATTTATGAAAGTAAAAGGTGTATATTAAGTTAATAAGAATAATGAAATTATAACGGTAATCATGTACTTAACATTAATTAAATAAGAAAACAATGTGACTTTTATGACTTGTTGTGATGTAGTTGAATTAAGATAGGAGTCTTATTTTTGAGTCTGAATGGTGTTAAGACTGTGTTACAGATCTGATTCATTCATATCTATTCAGACCCATTAAGAGGCTTATAAGGAAATAAAACAAACAAACTTAATGAACTGAATCTGAATAATTAAGATTCAGTCCTAAAAAACAAACACACTTAATGAGGAGAATTTGAATGATTAAAATTCAGACCCCCATTAAGTGCAAACAAATGTGACCTCAACTTACTTTGTGATAGGGGCAATTGTACAACCTTAATGCATAACTAATGCACTCATGTATCCTAACCCTATGACGAATGAGGTGCGTATACCGCTACCACATATATTTTCAGTAATAACATAATAGATCGTTACAACTTCAAGCAATAAAATAGGTCGATTGGCCATTTTAAGTAATAAATAATGATTAGATTCTTTTAGGTTATAAATTTTGACCAAATTGATATTTTATCTAATTTTTTCCATTTTCAAATTACGAATTTGAAATAATCATTTAATTGTGAAAATTCTCACTTTAAATTATTCGCAAAAAATAAAAAGCAAGTAACTCTAATTATATTGATGACCAAATAAAATTGTAATTTTCAAATATCATTTTTCACTTTAAAAATAAAACTTATCCCTTCAAATTTCATAATGTCAAGGCCAAACGCTCATAAAAAACAATTTCGACCATTTTTCACTTTAAAACAAATCATGCACTTTTTTCAAATTTCAAAAATGCCGATAAAATTTTGAGAGTCAATTCCCTAAATGGTCACCCAAGTTTAAGGAATTGCCTTAAAATATCATTTATGTTTCATTTAGGACCAAAATATCACTCAACTATTACTATTTTCCTTCAAATATACTTGACACTTCAAAAGTCTCATTCTCTCGTAGTTGACATAACATATCATTAAAGTATTTTTTTTAATAATAGACTAATTTGATTCATTAAACTCATTTAACTAAAATAATAATCATATTAGTTTTTTTTTTTAAATATTAGTTTATTAAGAATAAATCTTCATACTTAAGAATCTTTTATTATAATTTTTTTTTTTTTTATGTTATGAAGAATAGATTTTTAAAACGTACTATAATATCATCAATTTTGAATACATATAAACGTATACATTCAAAAAATTATCGATAGACAAATCACTCATGAATGCTAAACTTACATCAATTAATCATAAAATTTATAATGAATCAATATATTAAATGTCAATTAACTATTACAAAAATTAATTGTGTATTTTGAAATTCATGCTTACAATATTTTTTTCTTGAAAAAAAATAAAAAGTGAATAATATTATTACTATTTTTTATCCAAAAAAAATAAATACTAAATATCTCAAAAGTCTCATTCTATTCGAGTTGATATGTCATATTATTAAATCATCATTTTAAAATATAATAGACCTATTTAATTCATCAAACTTATGTCTCTACAAAACAAATATATAAATTACATGAGAATTTATGAAGATTATAAAAAAAAAAAAATTAAAAACTAATTCATTTATATTTCTTTACCAAACAAAATTCAATGAAAAAAGCTTTGTGTGCAGTTATTACTTGGTAATTTTCAAAATCCCTAAGTAAATTATTTGAAAATTTTAAGCAATTTTTTTTCATAAAAGCATTCAAATAAATTTGTAAGGTTGACAAAAAAGTAGGTAAGAAAGAGAAAATAAATTTTTTTATTCTTTTATTGCTATATTATATTATATTTTAACTTATCATACAATTAAACACCGATATATATATTCTTATCTCATCCCAAATTCATGAAATACAAGTAATAATTAATTGAATTGCCTATTTTAATTCAATAATATACATATTATATGAGATTAATATACTGATAAATAACTATCAAAATTTTATTTTCTAATATAAATATTATTCACTTTCTATTTTCTTTAAAAAAAGAAAGATATTGTAAGTATGGATTTCAAAGTACCCAATTAATTATTTTTAATGGGTAAAAGGACGAATATACCCCCAAAGTCCGAACTATCATAAATGGTATGCAGATACCCTCCGTCATACTTTTGAGACATTGGTGCCCCTGCCATCCAAAAATTAGAGCATATATGCCATTCACTCTAATAGAAGACTAAATATGGACACGTGACACATTTTTATCCGTCAATTCAATATTTAATAAATATCAGGTCGGTGGATAAGATTATGACACGTGTATGTCCTTTAGTATAAAGGGTATATATTCTCTAATTTTTGGACGGCAGGGGCACTAATGTCCCAAAAGTATGATGGAGGGTATCTGCATACCATTTACGATAGTTTGGGGGTATATTTGTCCTTTTTTCCCTTTTTAATAGTTAATTGATTTTTAATATTATTGATCCATTGTATAATATATGATTAATTGATGAAAGTTGACATTCATGAGTGATTTATATATCAATATTTTTTTGAATATATGTGTTTATAAGTATTCAAAATTGATGACATTATAGTAAGTTTTAAAAAACTACTCTTCATCGCATAAAAAAAATAAAAAAATAATTATGATAAAAGATTCTTAAGCATGAATATTTCTTCTTAATAAACTAATATATATACTTTTTAGAAAATAATAAGATCATTATTTTAGTTAAATGAGTTTGATGAATTAAATAAGTCTATTCTTAAAAAAAAGTGGCTTCAATGACATGGCATGCCAATCAGGAGAGTGAAACTTTTGAAGTGTTAAGTATATTTGGAGGAAAATATGATAGTTAAGTCATATTTTGATTCTAAGTGAAATGTGATCATTTAGGAAATTAACTCAAATTTTAATGCAACTCAAACTTTTTTTTCTTCTTCCTTTTCGGTGGTTAGCAATGCAGCAAGTGATATTTTCGTCGGGAGTCGAGATATGTTTCAAAACCCCAAACATTTAACATTATCCACATAGAACAGTGCCGTCTTGTAGAACAAGGGAAAGAAGAAGAAGTGGAATTATAGTTTCCCTTTTCCATGGCTATCTCTACATCCTTTTGCCGCCCCATTTCCTCTTTCAATGCTATCAGTTCACCGTCTCTCTGTTACTTCAAACCCTTGTACCACCACTTGAAACTTGATCCTTCTTTGGCCCTAGTCAAGTGTTCCTCCTCTCACATTGGACAATCTCCAGAACACATGAACGGCAGGTATTTTTCTCTTACAGTCGAGACCTAGGTTTACTGTTCTCTTACAATTGTGTAGATTCCCCTAATTGAAATTAATATTTAGTTGATTGTGGTGAAAGTAGCTTAAGATTCTACAAAATCTTTTGGCTGTATGTACAACTCAATTATTGTGACAGGACTGTTGTATGTTGATAATGAATGTTAAGTTGCATTTACTTGAGTCAGTAGTGTCGGAAAGGTTTTGTCTTCAGTTTAGCTGATGATTGTCATATGGTGTGTGATGAAATGTATTAGTTGTATGGAATTGAATTTTATTTTAAGCAATTCAACTTGTACAAGTTGAGAGGTGGAATACCGTCCTTGAGTATTCAAAATGCATTGATAAATTTGCACTCTTAACTCTACTAACTTATAGTGAAAAGGTTATTTGGTAATACTTTTGTGGGTTCGTCAACCGGAGGTGAGACAAACAGATTGAACTGGGGAGAGGTGTGAGTTGTTGAACACTAGCACAACAGTTTTTGCATCTGATTTAGAAGGACTTGACAAGCCTTTTACTTAATACTTGAAAGTAAGAGTAAAATTTCATAAATTTAGCAGCCTAAGTGCAACAGATGGGAGTCATTCATTCTATTCAGTCAGCTAATAAGCTTAGATGTTATATACTTTTCGCCGAATAGGCTAGTTATTTGACCTTTCTTTTTTCATTCGTGGAGTAAATGTTTCACTGGTGCAACAAGTGGAGTTTATCCTATTTACCTTGGATTGAATGCTTTAGTAGCAATACCAAAAATGTTTTACGTCCTTCCACTTTTAGTTATTTTATCTTGTCATGCTATTGATATTTTTTAGTAAGACCTTGATTTTTTTTTTTTGAAACTAGTAACATTTGTATTTCATTTAGTACTTAGGTAGTACTGAAAAACCATATTTACAAAAGCAGAAAGGAAGTATAATCTATCCAAAAACTGAACCAAATCTAAATGGATCCTAAAACATCTATGATTGACTCAGTTTCATTGGAGTAGACATTGGAGTAAGACCTTGATTTTCTTAAAAACATTAACTTCCATTCTAACTAATGAGTGTCATGCAGTGTCACTTTAGATATAACTTAAAAGTCCCTAACAATAACCTGTTATAACATACTATTAAACCACTTATCTCTGTTGGCATTTAGTTATTTGTGCTTGCTTTGCATGAAGTTGTGTGTTCCTAATATCAGCTTCCTTGTGTTGTCTGCGTTCTGTGATAGGCAACCTGATTTATCTCCCATAGCTCCTTTTGGTGTCACAATGACAAATAATGGAACATCTAAACCATCATATAGATGGCATAGGGTACTGCTTAAAGTTAGTGGTGAGGCACTAGCAGGAGATCAAGCACAAAACATTGATCCAAAGGTCAGAATAGTAGAACTGCTCACATATGTCCATGCCCGCTGTGTTGTTCTGTTTTTCTTTCTTTCTAGATTTCTGATCTTTTTTAAAGCTTTCATATTGTTATACAGATCACAATGGCCATTGCGAGGGAGGTGGCAGCTGTCACTCGACTTGGCATTGAGGTAAATTTTTGAATAAATCAAATACTTCTTTCCTAAAGATCCTATTCTTATATTATATGAAGGTGGTGCATCATCTGAAGGATTTGGCTTTGTTTTATAAACTTTTTCTTTATTATCTATCTTTCTGATCCCTATTTTGAAGGATACTTAGACCTTCGATTTATTAGTATTTTCTCTATAATTCATGGTCTGGTTGGAGCATTAACCTTGGGATTCTTATTGCAATAATTTGTACATTTTCATTTCTTGTGCTATCTGAAGTCAATATTTACCCAAATTTCCTACTTGGCAGTGCTCAAGATTGTTTTGGGGAAATTGAACTAAAATTATTGTAGTCATTTCGTTAAAATTCTATAGCAATGAATCTTTCTCGTGTCCAACAGAATTTGCAAATTGTTTATGTGATTCAACATATGAACCATTTGTTGATCTTCATATTTATTATTTGCTATTCTAACTTCTTGTTTCCAATCTTATGTCATGATTAAGTCAGTAAATACTGCTATGAGCTCATTGATGGCAATCTGGGTATGTTTTTTCATAGATTTCTCAATTCTTCTATCAACTGTGTAGGTCTATCATAGTTGTTAGTGGATGTAATATTTTCGATGGATCCTATTGGGCAGGAGGTAGCAGACTAGATTATTCCCTGTTCATCTGATGTTCCATTGTTAATTTTCATATTTGTCATTCTAACTTCTTTTCAATCGTATGTCATGATTAAATCAGTATAATACTACTAAGAGCTCCTCCTTGATGACGATCTTATCCAGTTTTTTCATAGATTCTCAGTTGTACTAGCAATGTGGCAGGTTGCAATAGTTGTTGGTGGAGGTAATATTTTCCGTGGATCCTCCTGGGCAGGAAGTAGTGGACTGGAACGTTCTTCTGCTGATTATATTGGGTATGTTTGCTATTGTATTTCTGTGTTGGGCAGGAAGTAGTGGACTGGGTAATATTTTGTAGTGTTGTTTGTGCAATTTAGCATGCTTTAGACAAACATGCCTCGAACTTAAAGATGTGATTAGGTACACATTCTTTGATAGCTTTCAGAAAATGTACTTGAGGAAGCAAAGGGTGGTAGGAAGAGTTTTGATGGGTTCCTATTTCCTATTTCGGTATTTCCATAAAAGATGTTGATGTTGGACAGACTTAGTTGTTTTTCTTTTACATCAACTAGTGGTTAAACAAATCAGAATGGGGTTTCTAGGACCCCTTTTCCTTTTTAAGGCTTTGGTGTTGGTGACTAAAATTATGAAAAGGTGCTGAAAGGAATTAAGCATGTACCTGAATAGATAAAGATTTGGAGATCAAAGATGCTAAGAAAGAAATGTTTGGCAGCTTTTAGCAGTGATTGTGTATCAAATACTTACTACGTGCAGAGGCTTCAAAGTTGTTGGCCAAATTCCAAAGAGGATTTTGATGGTTTTTGAAAGCTGAAGTTATGTAAAGACAGGACAAGATAACCCTTGAATTAACTGTATCACACAAGTCATATTCTTTTCTTATTTTACTTCAATATGATCTATACAAACTACAAAGTCCTAGTTACTCGGACATTTACTTGCAACTGAATGCTATTAAAAGTTAAAACTGGGGAGCTAAGCTGTACTCTAAACTATCTGAGCTGTATAGGATGCCCCTAGTGCTGATATCTGGCAATCGTTTTAGAATTATATCTCTTAGCCAAGATTAAATTCATATTATAGTGAGGACAGGTAGCATTAGAACTGATTAGAACATAAAACAAGATCAATTTTTTTTATAGATGTCAGTTTCAATCTAAGTAGGTTATGCCTGATATAAGCAGAATCTATATTTTGTCAAATGCATTTTGTTTTTTCTTGATATCTAATGGGATACAAATGCTTTTTTTAAAATTATATGAGCCTGAGATTCTGCAGAACCTGGTGGTACAAATCTTGTTTTCAATCCAAATGTTTTCCTTGTAATTTTATTCAAACCAATATTTGCATTGCCAGGGCCTGCAGACCTCCAAGCCGATATACTTGAAAACAAAGCTTTTGTTTAATACAGCTCTTCTGGAATGACAAGATCAGTTCTTTAAGTTGGTCAGATTGAAACCCTCATCTTTGCCTGAGTTTGAATGATGGTATCACATGTTGTTTAATCTGTCCTTTGATTTATCAGCGTGTGCTGAAGGTGCATGGGAGAGAGATCACTTTGGGACTACTATTAATTAAAGTTTTATCACTTAACTTTCAGGATGTTGGCAACTGTAATGAATGCAATATTCTTACAAGCTACAATGGAGAGCATTGGAATCCCCACAAGAGTCCAAACTGCATTTAGAATGTCGGAAGTTGCTGAACCATATATCCGTAGAAGGGCTGTTAGGCATCTTGAGAAAGGGAGAGTAGTAATTTTTGCAGCAGGAACTGGAAATCCCTTCTTCACGACAGACACTGCTGCAGCTCTGCGTTGTGCAGAGAGTGAGTTCTACTTCTTCCTGATTCAGATGTTCTACATGCATGGAACTTTGACATACTTGCAAATTAAAGTGGATTCAGCAAAATATCTTTCTTCCTTCCTAAATTGGATAAAAGAGAAAACAAAACTAAGTAGAAAATGTTACAAGGTCACTTTACGCCTTAAACTGTCCTATATTTTAGAAGTACATAATGGAGTGGATAATGACTAAAGTTCCTTCAGAGGTGGGTTAGTAATTTTCTTAAAATCAATTCTTCATGGATCATGTTGAAAGGAAGAAGTACTACCCAGGGTGTTATGTAATAGAAGAATGCCTACCAAAGTGAAAGGTAAGTTCTACGGAACAGTTATATGTCCGGCAATGTTTATGGCAGTGAATGCTGGGCCTCTAAAGTCCAACATATCCAAAAGACGAGTATTAGAGAGTTGCGGATGCTAAATATGGATGTGCATCCATACAAGATTAGATAAGATTAAAAATGACCACATTAAATAGAAGGTGCAAGTAGCACGCATTAGGATAAACTGAGATAGTTGCTTGAGATGGTTCAGTCATGTCCTGCATAGACCTACTGATGCACCTCTTTGTAGGTGTGAAAGTATGGTGGGTGATGGTGTTAAAAGGATATGAAGTAAACCTAAAATTACATGGAAGAAAGTTGTCTCAAACGACCTACAATTTCTTGAAATCGATGCAGACTTAGGGAAAGATAAAGCACAACGGAAGAAAAAGATCCATATAGGTTGTATCTACCCGTTGAGAATAGGTTTTAGTCTTGTTAGTACTTTGATTTTGAATTTATTGCTGTCGCAGGAGTATTTTGATCTTATTATAGATTTAGATGCCAATAAAAATATAGAGAACTTTTAACATTATTGTTATTACCATTATTTAATATATATTTAACTTAGTTTTTTTCACTTTATTTTTATTTGGTGGCATGATGAAATAAATGAGTTGAGTGTAAATAGAGAAATATGATCGGTGAGGTTCATATGGTCTATCCCAACTTGTTTGGGACTGAAGGGTAGTTGTTTATGTTGAAATTCTTCGTTGCTCGTGTGAAGCTATTTGGCTAAGAATATACCAAGTTTATTGAATGCACACTTCAACACTTATGTTTACTAACTCCCTCCGTTTCAAAAAGAGTGACCTAGTTTGACTTGGCACGAAGTTCAAGAAAATAAAGAAGACTTTTGAATGTTGTGGTCCTAAATTAAAGTTATGTCAAATGTACAAAATTGCCCTTTAATCTTGTGGCCTTAAACATGCTACGTGGAAAGCTGAAATTAAAATGTTATAAAAAAAAAAAAAGAGGTCATTCTTTTTTAAACAGATTACAGACTAAAAAGGAAAGGCGGTCATTCTTGTTGAAACAGAGGGAGTAATATTTATCTCCATTAAATGGAACATGTCACGCACAAACATTGGAACATGATTGAATTGTTTGTCCCCTAATGATTCTCATCCAAGTGATGATTTGGTCTTTGAGACAAATGGCGCTCTGCTACTGAAACATATATGAGAGTGCACGTCTCTTTCTTTTTTTGTTTCTCACCAATCAAATTTTGAATGCATTGCAGTTAATGCTGAGGTGGTGTTGAAGGCAACAAACGTTGATGGAGTCTATGATGATAACCCTAAGCATAATCCTGATGCTCGTCTTCAGGATAACCTGACTTACCATGATGTAATTTCAAAAGAGCTCTCAGTGATGGACCTTACTGCAATTACTTTGTGCCAAGAGAATAACATTCCAGGTACGAGGTTTTCAGCCTTTGGATTCCTTTTATCATTTTCAGGATTACTCTGGAGGTGTCATTGGCGAGTCTTTCCCTTTTAAATCAACTTACAAATTGACTCATCCAATCTTATTTTTCATTTTGCAGTTGTCGTTTTTAATCTCAATAAAACAGGTAACATTGCTAAAGCCATTAAAGGAGAGAGGGTTGGCACATTGATTGGTGACACATGGAATACAGAAGCAGTAGTATCTTAAGAGGACAAAAAGTTGGTTTCAGCAGATGGAAGTTGGATTACTGTTTGTAGCATTTCAACACACTCAGAGAGCTCATTTTGGCAGATTGTTCCAAGAAGTTGGCACTCAAAGTATTGAGTAAATTATGTGCCGTTTGCCCTTTGAAAACTATGGATTCGAAAGTAGTGAAGATAAGCATATAATCTCCCGGAATTTTTAACATAAATGCTGATACTGGATACTACTCCCTTGGAATTTTCAGAGCTTTTCTTGAAGTGCAAAACTAGGTAGCCAAGAGTTGCATTCTTTGACATGTAATGCTACTTTATATCTACATTTCTATTCTTGCCCCTAACATATCCATTCACTTAGGGGTTGTTTTGGTTTGAATATGATCTATCTATAAGAATTATGCATTACTTATATATGGTTTGATGTATAACAAAATTTACTGCGTATGTAAAATTGCGTACTACTTATATAGCGTTTGTTTTTTGATACAAAATGCTGCATGTCAGTTATATCTATGCATAACTAATATTCCATTTGTTTTATTTTATGTGTATTGATTAGTTTGACTCAAAATAAATAACAATGAATCAATTACAATATAAAAATAATTAATTGGGCTAAGTCTGTTCTCCGGTGTGGCTATTCAACGATACCATAAAAGTAAGAAGCAAAGTGTTTGAGAGTTGGTTACACAGCTTCATAATAACAGTCATCTGAATGTTCCCGGCCTTGTAACTCTGAAATCGGACCAATAGGGCTTGCAACTTCAGATCTTCGGGGAATATGTGGCGGATCTAGATTTTTAAAATTATGGGTGCTCTCTTAGCTTAATAAAAAAAGACGTGTTAAGAGTGAGACTCAAACTCAGGCTCACTTAAGCATCACCATGAACCATTAAACCGTGTTTGTGGATCCGCCCGGCCGCCCCTACCTTTGCCGCCGTATCATGTCTGATCTGTCTTCAATCTTCACATGTCATCATTTAATACGTAGTTTATATATATATATATATATATATATATATATAAAAGAAGAAAATCCTTGAAGCATTGTTAGATAGTCAAGGAAAAAACTTAAGAAAATCCTTCCCTTGGTAAAATCTCATTTATTGCTACCGACACCTAAAAAAAAAAAAAAAAAAAAAAGATGTGGAAAGTCTAGTGAGTTGTGACTATCGTACTCAATCCCGTGATACTCTTTCCAAGTCTTGCGGCGCCCCACTCTCGAATTGATTTCATTTTTCACGTATATAGTAGTAGTCTTATTCATTGCTTATAATTTACTCCCGTTCACTTTTACGTCATATTTGAATTTGACACTCATTAATAAAATAATAATTGACATAATTTTATTTATTTTATCACATTATTCTTATTAATTGATACTTATTATTATGTTTTGGAGAATAATTTAGAGAATAAGTGAATTAATGCTAAAGATAAAATATAATTTTTTTTTGATATGTTAAAAGTGACAAGTAAAATGAAAATTTATTTTTAAAATAATGAATAAATAGAAATGAAGAAAGAAAGTATTAGGAAGATCACAAAAATATTTCTTCATTAAATTAATTTAAGTTTACTTCTTTTTGTGGTTGGAATAGTCAACCAACTGACTTGATTCCAAAATTTTACTTGTAAAACTAGTAAAGTGAAAAATTTAGGGATCGTTTGGTAGAGTGTATAAGAATAATGCTAAATAAAGTGTATTAGTATTACTTGCATTAGCAATGTATGTATTAGTTATGCTTGCATTAATTATACATAGATTATTTTAATGCATTGTTTGGTTTGATGCATTAAAAATATTATTTACAAAGATACCTTCCACTTTTATGTGGAAAAGATGTAAAAAAACTTTTGAGGGGCAATTGGGTCTTTTATCATGTTAATGCATGCATTAAAATCATTGCATTACTAATACCTAAAAATCCATGATATTAGCAATGCAAACCTTAGTACACAATAGAGTGTTTACATTAGTTATACATAAGTTGAAAAAGAGTACCAAACAAGGCTAATACATGCAATATTTTTCCTAATACAC
Source organism: Solanum acaule (assembly GCA_036250505.1). Classification (NCBI taxonomy): domain Eukaryota; kingdom Viridiplantae; phylum Streptophyta; class Magnoliopsida; order Solanales; family Solanaceae; genus Solanum; species Solanum acaule. The sequence goes on along the minus strand of JAJOOR010010795.1, from coordinate 277 downwards.
TGTACCAAACGACCCCTTAAAGTTATAGTAAAATATATTTATTAATTTGACATTACTTTTACCGTAAGAAATAAATATAATTAAGCTATTTTAGTATGACAAAGAAATTGAGTGATCTCTCTACCATTGCACCCCAAAACCTCAACAGAACCCTATCCTCACATTTCTCACCATTGATCACCCGAAGCCCCTCCCTTTCACACTGGTCAGACACTTCTTTTTCAACCATTCATCCATATATATATATATATATATATATATATATATATATATATAA
>JAJOOR010010793.1:0-27048 GCA_036250505.1 Solanum acaule | reverse complement strand
GTTTGAGAAGTTTGTTTCCTATTGACCTTGTTCAAGTTATTCTTCTTGTCCATGAACTCGATGCGAGAAATTTCAATTTTAAGCTGATTCTGAAGGCCTCTTTTTGCTTACTTCTAGATGAGAAACCAAAAGGAGTTCCTTTTTTTTCTTTTCTTTTTGTGGGGATGGGGATGTGGATGTGGGGTTGGGGGGAAGATAACTGGAGGATGTAAGGTTTCTTTGATGACTTAGTTGCACAATTTAACATGGTACTGTAGCATGCAAAAGTCTTTTATTCAAGTTTCACCCCAATTCATCATCAAATCTGTTTGATTGGTTCATGAAAAAGAATTAACTCCGCACGTAGGGAGATGTGTTGAAGACAAAATTAAGTAAATAAAAGTGTTATCTCTAATAGTTTAGCTTTTAGATGAGTTGATTTCACAATTCAACAACGATGACAAGTTGGTATAAACGTGTGATGTTGCTTTTCTCTTATTATTGGGTAATGTGAGAAATCTCGTCAATTTATGATTTCAACAAACTTATTTTTTTTTTCTGATATTGAACTTGTAATTGAGGGAGTAGCATGTTAAATATATCTAGTCTTCTTCCAGAACTTCTATAGCACAGTGAATAGCCCCACCCCCACACCCACCCCAGATTCTTGAAGTGTTAGTGGTGTCATAGAATGTTTCTTGCTCCTGAAGAACTGCTATTCTTGGTAGTAGTTGAGGCACCAACAGAAGGTCTACTTGCTTCTCCTAAGTTCTAAAAATTTTCATTGCACTTCTACTTGATTGATTTTGTTGCCTATGTGTTAATAGTGTGTTATAATCATTTTAGGGGCGAGTTGCACCAACTGGTACACGGGACAGTACTTTAGAGATTCTTGTTGGAGATAATGGTTGGGTCAACCACCGAGAAAATGGAATTCTTTATTCTTTTGATGCTACTAAGTGCATGTTTTCATGGGGTAATCTCTCTGAGAAGCTTCGGATGGGCCACTTTGACTGCAAAGACGAAGTTATAGTAGATTTATTTGCTGGCATTGGATATTTTGTGCTTCCCTTCCTAGTGAGGTGATACCTTTTGTTTTAGGATCACCGTGTTGTTATTTTGTGAATGATGCATTATCAATATTAATTTTTTCCATTTTTGCTTCTATCTCCTTTTTCACCCCCTTTGTGTAAAAAGTAAAAACCATTTCAATCACTGCCTTTTGTATAAACCTCGAGGACCAAAAGAGTTTGATACTTGATTGGTGTTAATTTTGTAACTTCTTAAAACTTCACTTTTCACATCTCAAGGAGATTTTGCTTTTGCACGAGGAAGTTAATATGCTATCTTCTTGAAGCAATTCATTGCTTGGTCTTAATGCCTAAAATTCTTGAGTAGCTAATCTTACCTTTGTGCTTTTCTTAGTAGCATATCAGAGATTTACAGTGTGTGTTATGTACTTTCTTAGGGCCAAAGCCAAGCTTGTGTATGCTTGTGAATGGAATCCCCACGCAGTTGAGGCACTTCGTCATAATCTTGAAGCTAATCTTGTTGCTGACCGCTGTGTCTTACTTGAAGGAGATAATCGAATTACAGCGCCAAAAGTATGCAACTTCGATTATTGCCAATTCCTTCTACTTTCTTATCTTGTAAATATATTTTATTCATTCGTGTCTCATCATGACTAATCAACTAGCTTGTCTTGACAGTTGATTTCGCTCGCTTAGTTTGATTCTTGTGTTCCATCCTTTGAATGGCTTATTATTATGTTGCATTAATTCTTTCGACCTGAATATTTGTTCACTTATAGGGTGTAGCTGATAGAGTGTGTCTCGGTCTCATTCCTACAAGCGAGGGTAGTTGGATTACCGCTGTCAGAGCATTGAGGTATGTTTATCTTGAAAATTATATCAATATGCTAATAAATCGATTCATAGAGAAGATTAAGACCTTTGGGAGCGGAAATACAGTGTGGTCTCTCTTATATTTAGCTATTCTCGTCTCTCGTTTTGCTATCGACAAATGAGAAAAAACAAGTGAAATTCATGTGAAATCCTCTATTTCTTGTTTAGTTCTTAAATTCTCTCTTTATAAATTGAACAAAAATTAGGGAATTTTGAGAAATTGTTTGTTGAATGTAATACCTAAGATATTCTGTCATAGCAACAACATACAAGTGTAATCCCGCAAGTGGGGTATTGGGAGGGTAAGATGCACACAGACCTTAACCCTACCTCGTGAAGATAGTAGAGAGGTTGTTTCAACATTCTGTCATAACACACATTACTTTTATTTGCATTAGCTTCCTTGAACAGCTAGTCTCTTGTCGATTTAATCTCTAACGTAATATGTGAATCGCAGAGATGAGGGTGGTATATTACACATCCATGGCAATGTCAAAGATTCCGAAGAAAATGTCTGGACAAACTATGTTTCCCAGTCAATCCAAGAAATCGCTAGATCCGAAGGTATAATTTCCCAACCTTATAACAACATGACTACCTTACATTCTTGCTGCTCGACCATGGCTAGTAACTTGGATGGGAAAATCAGATATAGCTAATCGAACTTTTTTGCTGTTATCAGGTCACAACTGGGACGTAACAGTAGAACATGTCGAGAGAGTGAAGTGGTATGCGCCTCATATTCGCCATCTTGTTGCAGATGTGAGCTGCAAAATGATTCGGACATAAAAATCCCCATTTGAAGGTTTCAGAAAAATTGTTGCTGAGGGGTTCACCATCTTAGATTAGAGGGGTGATATATTATTAATGATGTTATGTGTGAAGTGTGTGTAGTTACTAGTAGCATTTTTGGGATTGATTTGTGTAATTTTGTATACTATATACGAGTATACAATTAGTTCGATTTGCATCATTATGTTCAATAAAAAGGAATGAGGGAAGCTAAAATCGCGATGTAAATGAGAATTGGTTACGTAAAAGGAATATTGGATTTGTGGTTGTATACCACTAGTTTCTCTTCACATACAAACCCAACACAATCTCAGATTCAAGTCCCATGGTTACAAAATCGCCTTTGTTAGAGCACTTTGCCTTCTAATGTTAGACTTTTCAATGCAAATTCATATTTAGTCAGGTCCCAATGAGTCCAGGTGGGATATCGAAAAAGAAAAAACCTAACAAAATATAGGTTGAAAAGAGAGAATAAGTAAGCACACCATGTTCCCTTAAATTGCTCAAAAGAACCAAACATAATTTAGATAACAAACTGGTCACACTTCAATTTTGCTACAACTCGAAGCACACAGGGCGTTCTTAGCCAAAACCTTAATAAAGATAACATAGTTGTGTTCGTTACAAATCCGTGCAGAAATGATGTTGACAAATGGCCATGAGAGGAATATCTTAGGAACGATAAGTCTACTAGATCTTCTCACATGTATATAAAAATGCAGCACGGAAAACTATGGGTCCCTATCGCGCAAGCAGCTGAGATTTCCCAGTGATAATCGACCAAACAAGTCTTAGCAAATCATCCCAATTTCTCCACAAATGTTTCTGTCAATGTGCTTCCATTGACAATTTTTGTAGTTGCTACAATTATGTCATATGCCATCCCTTCCTGTAACAGTATAACAGTGTAATTTTTCTTTTGGGTTCCTTTTCCATAGCGTGTTTCCAACGAGAGCTGGGAAATTTACATGATTAAGGCTTAGTAGACTGACCTGAGCGCTCAGGAAGCGAAGAGCAGAGATCTCTGCAGATGTCACTCCACCAATGAAAACGACAAGAACCAAAGAACGCCTTCCATCAACAACTCTGGGATATCATCAATGGTATTAGAAAGTTTTTGAAATTCCAAGAGATGATAAAGGATATTTTAAGCTTTACGCTCTCAGAAATTAGCATCATGACAAATATAAGGTCCAGCAACTTTTCAAATGCGAAGAGCAAAGACAGATTAGAATAATAAGGTGCAACAAAACAATAACAGCTTAAAGGAGACATACGGGTTAGGGAGAACTAGTAGTTTCAACAGCATAATGATATAGAGCAGCCATCGCTGGCCACTGGGTGTCCCCTCTTAACTTAATTTTTTTTTTTGTGTCTGATCACACTACCCAAGTCCACCATCATTTACCTCACTTCAATCTCATCCAATTAGAAAAATCATTCAAACAATCGTCTTATCAATATCACCTCAAGTTCACACCCAAACAGACTTTTCTCCATTTAGTAGCTTTTCTGATTTAAGTAATGATGGCATGCATCTAAAAACTACATTTACTTTCTTTTGACTGTTTTTTAGGCCAAGAATTGTTACAAGGCCAGTTAGTGGATGTTCTTTTGGTACATACTTGTCTGAGTTATGCAAAGACCCGTTTAATGAGTCCAGTGATGGACTACTGGAAAATCCACCCTGCAGAGAAACAAGCAAAAATAACAGATTAAGAGTTGTATGCCATCATAAGATGATAAACAAAAATGGAAAAATCCATGTGAAGAACAAAACATAAACAGAAAGCTAAAAGTTTACCCTCTTAATATCTGAGTGTGGACCCGGCAGCAACTTCAATATTTCTTCAATAGGTCGCCTGTAAAAAAATTTTTACAGACGTCATAAATAGTGGACTGTAATAAAGAAATATGTCACTCTGTTCCAAATTACATTTGCTGAGATTGAGGAGTAGACACCCATGTGGTGGACCGTAGAGGAAGGAATCAATTAATAAAACAGAGGTTAGATCTTTAACTGTAAAAAGAGGAATTACTAAACTTTTCTTGCAAAGACTTAATTCATGACTACTTTTCAATGAAATGGAGGCCAACTCTAGGGTTATATAAAATAGAAGTATCTTCTTCCGGTGAATCACAAGGAATCTAGTCAAAATCATTAAAGCAGCCAGATTCATAGAAAACCACAATTTATTCGAATTAGGTATATTAAGACGGGCAACATAACACAGAATCTCTTACGAAAAAGGACTCACCACCCAGATCGAATTGCATGTTGAACCAGGCGAATACTGAGAGGTGCATACCCAGAGAAGACATATGAGATATCGTTGGGACTGTATTTGTCAGAGATCAAAGTAGATGTTAAAAATGATTGCAATGGTGAGGCAATGATAATAATGACAGCTGTGCAAGAACCCTTTTTAAATCCATGGCCATATTCTTCAAGTTTCAAGAGAGGAAAGAGAGAACATCTTTTATCAAGCTCAAAATAATATCATACTTAGCAGTATCAGTATCCTCCACTACAAGCCGCAGAGCACGTTTAATTGTTATCCAGTTGCTTTTAGTCTCCTGCAATTGTGAAGTAAATAGAGAGAATAGTGCGGACAAATTTCACTGATTTAATATTGCAAAATCTTTGATGAAATCCCATGAATGAACCTGTTTTTTAAGTAATCCAGACTTCTCCAAATTATTCAAGGTTGCTATATGCTCAAAACCATAGCTGTGAAGCAGTTCTCGTCTAACAAAAAGTGCAGAAGTTCAATATGTCATTTAGAGGTTCATGTGGTGATACTCAAAGCATGGAAGCCATGTCAAGCATAGATAAAACAGCTGTACTTGCCTCAAATAGTCAAAATTCTTCTTGGGCAACCCTGAATTTGTTATTGAGAACAAGATGAGAAGACGTAGAACATTAATAAGTGGTTCCTGCTTATGGATCATCTCCTCAATGTACTCAAAGCATCTGCATTTACCCAGTGAGGAAAGAGTAAGCAAATAGAACATTAAAACATTCACCTCGGAAGAAAAGGAAAAGGGTAAAGCCAGACCCCTTCCTACCCTTAGACCCCCTCCCCTCTCTTGCACTTCCAGCTCATATATATCAATTTTTTCTGATCATCCTTTCCTCCAATGGACAACCATTACTTGATAAGCAAGGAGACGATAAAATCAAAATTTCAAGGAATTCAGTAGTAACAATACTATTTCTCATGAATTCTGCAAATGGCAAGAAAGCTGTTGATTTAAGTGCAAGACATGAGTTGATGGTATTGCAGGCATTTTTCTCTACGTGGTTATTTTCTGCACTGAGAGTAGCATTTGTTGAGAAAAAATCATCATTTTCTCTCTAGGTTGGTTTGATGTGGACTGGCCAAGAGTGATCTGCAGCTCTATATGCTTGTTTGCCTACTGATTGAATATAATCATGTTTCTGTACCACATAATAAAAAGAAAAAAAAGGAGAAAGGAGTAATGGAGCACACCCTTGCTCACAAACACACAATAAACTACTATATGGCATCATATCATGCATGCAAAGGATTTTTCTTGCCAACAAAAAATGGACTTGCATTTACAATTCTCCAACATTTGAAGCCAAGCACTTGGTGCAACAGAGACTTCTGAGTACCGTTGAATATTTAAGAGAGAGCTGAAAGGTGGATATGGTCTAAAACTACCAAAGTCATCAATCATTAGAATGGAAAGTTCCATTTTACTCACATATCATAGCTTTCAGCCTCGACAAGAGTTTGCTCCATATCAAGTCGGGCAAGGAATGAAGGTTTGGATGTAAGCGTAGTTAAATGCTGACCAAGATTTATGTGTCTCTGGAACAGAAAGACAATAATGTTATGACATTGTTAATACCATTATGATCGTTGTAGAATCAAACATTAGAAATAACTCTTACTGTCATTTCCGGCAATGAGTTGAGCTTTTTAACAAAATCCTTCAATTCGGAGACTGTTTGGTTCTGCATATAATATAAAACGTAACACAGAAGTCAATTATTGAACTAGCAAAGCTAAGGCATGCACACCTACGATTATTGACTAACCGTGGTCTGCATTTCTGTGTAATCTTGCTTCATGGAAGTTGCTTTTTGACGTAGAACCTGCAATCGCACTGCAAATGACAATTAAAGAAACAGAAGACTAAGGAAAGAAGATGAGCAACTGAATCTTATGATAGGACATGATAGATTGATATGTATGCTGAAGTCGCCTAGACTTTGTTGTTAAAAAAAATGGAGAGAAAATAAATCAACCTGGACAACAACTTCAAAGTTCTGATCCCGTATCTCTTTGAACAATTTGTCACTACAAAGGCAAAGATTTAAAAGTTCAGAACAGAGAAATAAAATATCTAAGACGCGGAGAGAAGGTTAAAATAAGAACACTCTCTTAGTTTTAAAAAGAGAAAAGACAGTAGTATATTTCCCCAGTGGTCACATCTGACTATATTGATGGACATACAAAGACCTGCAGTGTATATGAGAGGATACCTTATAACAGAAGAAACTGCATGCATAATAATTGAGGGAATTATCATGTCACACATAAAAGAAACATGAAGTATATCACTAGAAATCACACAAGAATTTATTTTTCTCTAAATTTTATGCACCCCACTTGTGGGATTAACTGGGTATGTTGTAAATTTTATACACCCCAATTTATATCATTAATATTTCATCATTATACTCAAAAGGCATAATGTTCTTTTTTCTATAGGATGAAAAAGGTAAAGTAACATTCTTGTAACCTGTGAGGCCAAATAACAATTAAACTAGTTTACCTTGAATTAAGGGGAACCTTTATTTTCTTGCCTTCTTGCTGGACACCCATAATAGATGAATCTAGTTCCACAGCACCATTATTGATACCAAGAAACTGCATGAAGCCTATTAGAGACAGCTTTAAAAATATTCACAGCATATATAGTCTGTTTATTGCTCTAGAAACTGCAGACACATTACACAACCATGAACAGCTGCCTAGACATTATTCTAACAATACAGATCCATAGCAATTCTAAGAATATCAGTTTTACCTCATCCAACAGCCCTTCATATGTTAACTGTGAACACATTGGAGTGATCATATCCACCTGCACAATACCAGGAAAGTCTTTAAACAACAGTGACAAATGGATATAAAGGCAACAAGAATATTGCTCCACACAACTCAAGACACACTAACCAAACCAAGTATCTATAGTATTTCCACAACCATGAAGGTTGAAGAAATACAAATAAAACCAAAGCAGTAGATTGCTTAGTTGATCATATGGAAAGGATACAAGGAATAAAACTATACCAAGTAGCAAGATTAGACCTGCGGAACTATTAACTGTTTGAATACGAGGCAATTAAAGAGCAAGTTGAAAGTGTATGATAAGATGAACTTCATCTTTCCAGCATATTCTCTCACCTTTGTTTTCCTGTCAAAACACTCTCTCTCTCTCTCACACGCATATATTACACAATAGAATGGCAACTACCTATTCTAGAAAGGGCAGCAACAACAATTTGTTCAAAACATAATATGATAAACTAGCATGGACCGTCAACTTAATCCTAGAATTAAGTCTCATCTTTACCAAATAACCCATGAGGTCACACAACAATCTTATGTTTTTTATAACTACATTATATGAAATATAATGAGAGAGGAGGAGGGGAAGGGCTGAGTGGAAGAAAGAAGGCGTGCTACCTCTCTGTCCAAAAGTATGATAGTATTTATTTCAGGCACACCCATCTGCTGTAAAAGAGCAAATTGATATTAATTTGTGATATTGTATGGTGCCCACATATTTTTGAAGTATGGTTTATTCTAGTGGATTTAAGATTTTGAGTTACCTCAGATGTGTTCACTGGTTCTTCCGACTGCATCCGATTTAAAATGTCAGCCACACGAACTGATGCTTTCCCTTTGGCCCTCACATTTGGAATAAGTCCAAAAGAAAACTACATTTCTCAATAACCAAAAAGCTGTTAGAAAATATTTATGCTGAACCTACTTTTCCTAAAAAAAAAGAAAGAATGAAGCCTATTCAAATAGTAGTTAGTTCTATCGAGTAAACATAAAAAGCACCTCAAGTTTGTGGATAGCTTTTGCTATGTACCACAGGGAGGTAGTGTCACCATCAACTAGGTGCTCCTGTCATATAAAAGAATCTATTTTTACATATGCTAATCTTTAAAAAAGGTTCAATAATCTTTTCTTTGGATCAAACTGTGAGAAACAAACGTACTTTGTAAGCAACATCAAGTTCAAAGGATAATACATCCTCATCCAGTGGAATCAGATAAAGGGGATACTCGCCTATAGTCAACAAGTGATGAATTTTTTCTTCCTCGAGTATCTGTCAGGATTGCATACAATTGTTAATGAGAAATGCATGCCAAACTAAATCCATAAGAAGTTTATCTTTGATGTTAACAAAAAGGCTAACCTTCTCACATACAACTGCACGACGAGGGACAAAATAAACAAAATACTCCCTTTGAATCCCTTTAGAAATATCATTATGGATGTGTGAGCAAATGAACTTCATCAAGTCAAGCTGGGCTCGGACTAGATAGACTACTTTTGTGCAATCAGTTTGAACTGGTTCCGCATTAAGATGCCGCAATTCAGCCCCATGCTCCTGTTTATAGGCATGAAAAATACCGAAAAGAAAAAAGTGTGAAAAAGAAGTTAGTTCCCGGAATCAACATGTTTTGCACCCAATGTCACAGCAAAATCATTTTTCTCTTTTCCTTAGTGAAGTGTAGAATTTTACAATTCATACAATAGTTCTTTCTCTAGCATCAATTCATTGTCTTAATCATAACCCAAAACAGAAACGGCAGTGCCGGTGGATTTTAGATTCTGCTGTGCGCAGGATATGGTAAGGGCCAGACCAGAGCCAGCCTGTATTTTTTCCCAAGAGGTTGCTTCTGATAGATGCAAAATAAATAAATAAAGGAGATATATCTCCACTCGTCTAGGCTTTGGTAAGGCAAAGTTACCAGGTATATGTGCTAGTGAGAGATAATATGTACCCGTGGATTAGTCGAAGCATGCAAGTTGGCTCGGACACCACCATAAAAATTAATTAAATAAATTAATAAATTTTAACTCAATAAACTAGGAATCACTATTGGAATTCTTTTGTTTTCCAACAATCAATATTTGACTAGACATAGAAATTATGATTTGATGTAACCCACCATTGTGTTCTAGAGACAGACAGAGTACTAAAATTTCAAAAAGTACTACTAATACCATTGTACTGAGTTTGCAAATGTGTTGATTTTGAGGTGTTCTCCAACTTAAACAAAGATTTCATTACTCAATTTTCAAAAACTAAAAAACAAAGGAAATATTCAACCCAACAGAAATGTGCAATAACCCCAAAAAAAGGAGTGCAAAAACTCAAAATTTCAACTCAAACTCAGTAAAGTGAATAATTCATTATAAAGATAGAGACATAGAATTGCCTTGAGAAGTGAGCTCTGTACAATAAGAGAGAGTGAACCTCCAAGCTTAGGATCAATCACCAAACACTTTTTCCCTCGAATCTGCAACTCCAACCAAAAAATCAATTAAAGTTTCCATTTTTTCAGTTAAATTTACGAAAAAAAGCAGAAAAGCTGCAATTTTTGCCGGAAAATAGGAATGAAACTCACGTTCTTCAAAATCGTAATCAGCTCTTTCTGCGATTGATCTCTGTAAAGTCAATTTTGAGAGAATTGAATCAAATTGGAGATAAAAATTGTGCATAAACATTGAAGTACATTATTATGCATATGTAATTGTACCTTAAAGATTTCAGATTTATCGGAGCATTATCCAAATTCGGAACTTGCGCCATTTTCGATCGATACTTCTCGAGCTTTCGCTGTTCAATGATTTGAGTTCTTCTCTAGCAGGGGAAGTTGAATATGGGCCTTTTCATGATATGAGCTTTAGTATGTTGGGCCTCAAATGGGCTTTATACAAATAACCGATTAGATTCACTATTTACGTTTTCTAACTGACGGTATTGATGATACAACAAAAACAATAAAAATATATATTCAGTATAGTTACACATAGTAGAATTTGGAGATTGTATAGTGTACACAAACATTATCTTTACCTCGAAAAAAATAAAATAGAGATGTTGTTTTCGATAGACCCCCGACTCAAAGACTAGTTTTAATTTAACTGATTGGGTGGATGGATATTTTGGTTAATTGAAGTTTACAAAGTTGAACAATTTAGTCGTCTCAATAATTGTGAATTTTGAAACTTTAAATATATCGAATCTAAAATTGAATTGATTACAATATTTGAGGAGGACGGAAAAATAAATAAAAGGATGTTGTTGGTCATATTTTGAAATTTTAAGATGTATTTTTAATTAAGTGAAAATTACAAGGATGTAATAAAAACTAAACTAAAATAATTTGGATGAATTTGACTAAAGTCAAAAATACATTAAATGCCATGCATATATATTTGTCACTTTGTTCTTCATAGTTCACCTCGTTTTCTCCTCCATTTTCAAGAACCAAAACATTCATCTTTCTCCTTTCATCTTCACTTCGTTACAACCAAGAAAAAAAGTTTGAAACAATCCATAAAACCCAAACCCATCTTCTCCGATCATCCATTTTCATCTTCTCCGGTCTTGTCACCGTCTTCTCCGTTGCTAAAACCGTTACAGAAAGCAGAAAAATCCATCAACAGAATCCCTGTCCAGTTTCTAATTCTTTTTTCTAACTCAAACTCTCGATTTCACTTCCAATTTCAGTTTCAAATTTTAACCCTACCCTTAAATCCGGTTTGATCTTGAATCATTTCCATCTCCTGCCATGAATAGAAGAGGAGTTAGATCAGAAAGTAAACCGCGTTTAAATCAGGTATCCAGTGATTTTCTCAGTAATACTAACGAGGAATAATCTGCATTGGTGTCTTCATCTTCGTCAGGTAAAATTAGCAAAACTCGAGTGAAAAGTTCTGATTTTGCTAATAGAAATGTTAATTCTAAAGTGGTTAGAAGTAGGAAGTCGAGAAAGGAAGTTGTTTTGGATGAGGCTATTTGTATAAACAAAGAGTCAAATTCTGAGGCTTCAGTTGCGTTAATGGCTGGATTTCCGTCTGACTCGTTAAAGGATGAAGAAATTGAAGTTGGGGTTGTTAGTGTAGTTGACGGGATAGAACAATATAACTATATTTTAATTAGGAATCACATTATTACGAAATGGCGTGAAAATGTGTCGATTTGGCTGACGAAGGATATGTTTGTTGATGTTATACCTGAACGATGTAGTGGGTTATTAGATTCGGCATATAACTACTTGTTATCATATAGGTATGTTAATTTTGGGGTGGCGTTGGCAATTAAGGACAAGATTCCAACTAGGCCAAGTAAGGGAAGAGTGATTGTTATCGGGGCAGGTCTTGCTGGGTTGGCGGCTGCAAGGCAATTGATGTTATTTGGGTTTGAGGTAATTGTTTTGGAGGGACGAAAGCGTGCAGGTGGAAGGGTGTATACGAAAAAGATGGAAGGAGGGATTAAAGTAGCAGCTGTTGACTTAGGAGGGAGTATTTTGACAGGTACATTAGGGAATCCACTTGGTCTGCTGGCTCGACAGTTGTCGTATACACTCCATACTGTGAGAGACCAATGTCCACTCTATCGTGCTGACGGAAAGCCCGTAGACGAGTATTTGGATAAAAAAGTGGAGGCTGCTTATAATGAGCTTTTGGACAAGGCAAGCAAGGTCAGGCAAGAATTATCTCTAATTATTTCTCTTGGAGAGGCATTGGAGACTTTGCGAAAGGACTTTAGTGTTGCGATGAATGATGAGGAGATGAGCTTGTTTAATTGGCATCTGGCAAATTTGGAATATGCAAATGCAGGTTTGCTTTCACAGCTTTCCTTAGCATTTTGGGACCAAGATGACCCCTATGATATGGGAGGGGATCACTGCTTCTTGCCCGGTGGAAATGGAAGATTAGTTCATGCCCTGACTGAAAATGTGCCTATTATTTTTGAAAAAACTGTGTATGCCATTCGTTATGGTAGAGATAGTGTGAATGTGATTACTGCGGACCAATTATTTGAGGGAGATATGGCTTTGTGCACAGTTCCTCTCGGAGTTTTGAAGAGTGGTTCTATCACGTTCATTCCAGAGTTGCCTCAGCAAAAGCTGGACACAATAAAAAGATTAGGTTTTGGACTGTTAAACAAGGTTGCATTGTTATTCCCGTATGTGTTTTGAGACTCCAATGTTGACACATTTGGTCATGTTGCTGATGATTCTAGTTGTCGGGGGGAATTCTTTCTGTTCTACAATTATGCAACAGTTGCTGGTGGCCCCTTATTGTTAGCTCTAGTCGCAGGAGAAGCTGCACACAAGTTTGAAAGAATGGCTCCTACTGATGCAATAACAAAAGTACTTCAAATTTTAAAAGGTAAATGTCAGGTTCAACATTAACTTTGCTTTCAATATACCAAAATAATATCTTTCTTTCTTTTGAATAACATAGTATTTGGTGGCAGAGTAACGAGTAAAGAATAATAAACTCTGCGAGCAGTAAAATAAGAATGGACATGCCCATGAAGTGAATTCATGTTATCTTGGTCTAGAGTTAAGTAGTTGTAAGAGTGTTAGTGTCATGCCCATTTCGTATTCGTTGATTTCAGTTTGAAGCATGTATATATCATCTTGTTTGAGAATTGAGATACTCTGGAATATGAAGTCAGAGTTTTTTTTAAAAGCAGCTACACGGGATCTTTCTTAAAACAGGGAAACCACTACAGTAACATATTGAGAGAAGTGAGTAATCTGTTACTCTTTACCCCTTAAAGGACTCCTATAACATATTTCTTGTCTCAACTATATACTTCAGAGTTGATTTCATCATCTATCGTTTATTTTTGCTGCTACGTAGGCATATATATTTTAAAATGCATCGATTATATTAAAGATGAAACTTATAAGAAATGAAGCGAAAGTATTGATGAGATTTGGGCATTATTATCAGGTATATATGAACCACAAGGAATTAACGTCCCAAAGCCCATCCAAATTGTATTTACAAGCTGGGGTAGTGATCCGTTCAGCTTTGGTTCCTACTCCAATGTTGCTGTGGGTGCATCAGGAGATGACTATGACATTTTAGCAGAAACTGTGGGGGAAGGAAGACTTTTCTTTGCTGGTGAGGCGACTACCAGGCGCTATCCAGCCACTATGCATGGAGCATTTCTCACTGGGCTTAGAGAAGCTGCAAAGATGGCCCACCACGCTAGTGTTAGAACATCACATTTGCAGGTTGAGAAAAAAAATGAGATAAGGTATACTTCAGATCTTTTTAAAGACATGTGTAACGTTTATTTAGATACTGACAGTCAAGAACTTACTTTGACACAAAATATTAGGTTGCTTTTAAATAATTGACCATTATCGTGTATGGTGTAGAATTAACTAATCTCTTTCTACAAACATCTTATTTCTTCATTCTATTTACTAATTGCTCATGTATGATTTAGTTTCTATTTATGCCCGAGTTATTTTATTAGCTCGGGAAATAGTTGTTCATTTGCCTTTTGGATCAACTCTATCATTTTGCTATATCAACATTGTTTTCATGCTCATTTTATGCACTAAATGCTGAAATAAGATAACCAGATAGGCTAAATGCAAGCAACAAGACCAGTAAGTAGGGGCAAATTTAGTTGGTGTAATGTAATAATTGTGGGCTATTTAGCAACAACTACAACAACAAACTTAGTGTAATCCCACAGGTGGAGTCCGAGGAGGGTAGAGTGTATACAAGTCTTACCTTTACCTTGAGAAGCTAGAGAAGTTGTTTTAGATAGACCTTCAGCTGAACGAACAAAAGAAAAAGAGGCAACAATAACAAGAAAATAATATAACGAGATTAAATAATAACAGGTAGTAATAGTAATCTGAAGATAGGGAAAAACAAGAAGAATAATGCTAATACTCTAAGAATGGGGAAGGAATATGCCCGCCTACCTGCCTTCTATCCTAATCTTCGACCTCCACACCCTCCTATCAAGGACCACGTCCTCGGTGAGCTGAGGCTATGCAATATCCCGCCTAGTCATGACACCCCCAATAATTCTTAGGCCTACCTCTACCCATCCTCAAGTCTACAACGGCCAACCTTTCACACCTCATAACTGGGGCATCTGCACATCTACTCATTATATGACCGATCCATCTCTACTTCACTACCGCATCTTGTCCTCCAAGCGGGCCACTCCCGCCTTTTTTTGAATAACTTCATTTCTAATCTTATCTCTCATGATATGCCCACACATAGGCTGTAGAAAAAGTTAAGGAAACATTGTAATAGATAACAATGTAATTAACAAGCAAGCGCAAAGTTAGCTTTTGATGTTATGTGCAAGTACTTGTGTCTATTACAAGCACATACTTAAAAGTTAAAGAACATAATAAAGGATATTTTTCTAGGCCCTAAAAGAGATTCGATAAGATTAAAAAATAACTAACATCGTTAAGTAGTTTTAAGCAAAAATATTTTGAAATCAATAAAGCTTTATATAATGAACAAGTGTGTTGAACTCAATCTTTAAAAAAATTGTATTCTTAATTTTCAAAATGTGAGTTCAATTCAAATTGACAAGTATTTAAGAATAATATATTCAAGGGTATATGATTTTAAATATAAGTAGGTTTTCTCAAATAGCTAGGGTTGAAATGGACAATGATGAATTTGGGAGGAGATATTGTAACACAAGTTGTTGCTATAAAACTTATGGAAAGAACTTCACACTATTCATCTTGACAAAGTGATAGTATTGTTCAATCTTTTAATTTGTTTGATCTTCAACGATCAATCTTGCAATTTAAATTTGTTTTAAAAAAAGGTGTAATCGTTACAATAACAACAACATACCTAGTGTATTCCCACAAGTGGGGTTTGTGGATGGTAGTGTCTAACGAGACCTTAACCCTACTGGGGAGGTAGAAATGTTATTTTCAATAGACCCTCGGCACATGTATCATGTAAATACAAAACCAAAACATCAAAATTACTATCAAGCGTTTGCGGATTTCTATGAGATGGTGTGTTGTCTCCTTCATCGAGCTAGCTAAATAGGATAACCATTAATCATTCTTATTTATACTTAGTAGATCAAACACATTTTAAGATAATATTAACGTGATTTTGTAAAAAAATATTTACTTATTGGCAACACGGTACATGTTCTACGTGCATGACCCGAGACTAAAAATGGGAACATAAAGTAAGATATTGAAAGTCCAAAAAGCTCTCCAAAATTTGACTGACCATTTTACCCTTAAAAGTATAATTTATCCTTCCAAAACCAATTCATTAATTTTCTTAGTTACTCTTTAGAGATAAAGATATTGAAAAGTTATATTGACTGATACACTAATATAGACCACATTCATATGCAAAGGAGTTAAGAAATTCGAAAGTATGAAATGTTTCACTAATATAGACCACATTCATATGCCTCACTAAAAGGTCATTTGAATAGTCATTTCCTAAGGCTATATTTACCTATTAGAGTTAGAAAGATATTACGATATATAGTTGTTTTAATACCAACATCTTTTTGTTTAACGCTAAAGGAAACTTGATATCTAACGTCTAGCCGGATTTTATTTCCTTGTTTAAAGCTCTATAAGGATTATATGTAGATGAAGAATAACCGCACTACTGTGCATGATCATACATTTAAATAATTACTTAGGAGAGCTAATCTTGTAATGCAGGTTCATAGCCTCTTTTGTACTCCTTGATACTACTTTTAGCTACTTGCACAGTGTAACTTTACCGTAAATCAACGGTCACTAAAAACTAAAAAAATGAATACAATAATTGTCCGTGATACGTATTACTAGATTTTGTAGATCTTCATTAAAGGACAAATAATTCTCCCTTATTTGTCAATTCAAATTAGTTTATGCATTTTCTTTTGTTTTTGGTTTTGGTTCTGTTTCATTGTTTACCTTTAAATATTTATGTCGTTTGCAGTTGTAGCATATAGGCTAACATTTCTTATATTTTGTGCTTAAAAGGTGTTGTAAAGTCGAGAGCAGCCACTGTCAAGTAAAAAATAGTCAGGTATGAATCTTTCCCAACTTCTCTTTAGCTTCCTCTTTCCTATTTTTTACCTTTAGTATGTCTTTTCTTTTTTTGTTCAAAGTTTCAGCTTCTTCATGGATCCCCTTTTTAACTTGTTTCTCAGGAAGGCTAAATATATTGGCAGAGGGAATGGAACCACTTTATCTGTTGGAGATATCAGAACTAATGTAATTGCGAGTTGCTTTAGCTCTATGCCTCTAGGCTCTGGCAAATAAGAAGTTGACCCTTCTACTGGTTTGTGGTAAAGGATCTCACTTCCTCCAAGTTTGAATATTCTTGTAATGACAATATGGATCTGTGCTTCCAGTCCTGAGAAAACTTCTTGCTTGAGCTTGCCTTATCCAAAAGTCCCACTTTGTTTTTATCCAAATGCTCGTCTACAGGATTTCCATCAGCTTGACAACTAGAATCATCAGCACCATGACCAAATGTATTAATATTGGAGTCCCAAAACACATACGGGAATAACAATGCAACCTTATTTAACAGTCCAAAACCCAATCTTTTTATTGTGTCCAGCTTTTGCTGAGGCAACTCTGGAATGAACGTGATAGAACCACTCTTCAAAACTCCGAGAGGAACGGTGCACAATGCCATATCTCCCTCAAATAATTGGTCTGCAGTAATCACCTTCACACTATCTCTACCATAACGAATGACATACACAGTTTTTTCAAAAATAATAGGCACATTTTCAGCTAGGGCATGAACTAATCTTTCATTTCCAACGGGCAAGAAGCAGTGATCCCCTCCATATCATAGGGGTCATCTTGGTCCCAAAATGCTAAGGAAAGCTGTGAAAGCAAACCTACATTTGTATATTCCAGATTTGCCAGATGCTAGTTAAACAAGCTCATCTCCTCATCATTCATTGCAACACTAAAATCCTTTTGCAAAGTCTCCAATGCCTCTCCAAGAGAAATAACCTGAGATAATTCTTATCTGACCTTGCTTGCCTTATCCAAAAGTTCTTTATAAGCAACCTCCACTTTTTTATCCAAATACTCATCTATGGGCTTTCCGTCAGCACGATAGAGTGGACATTGGTCTCTCACCGTATGAAGTGTATACTACAACTGTCGAGCCAACAGACCAAGTGGATTCCCTAATGTACCTGTCAAAACACTCCCTCCTAAGTCAACAACTGCTACTTTATTCCCTCCTTCCATCTTTTTCGTATACACCCTTCCACCTGCACGCTTTCGTCCCTCCAAAACAATTACCTCAAACCCAAATAACATCAGTTGTCTTGCAGCCACCAACCAGCAAGACCTGCCCCGATAACAATCACTCTTCCCTTACTTGGCCTAGTTGGAATCTTGTCCTTAATTGCCAACGCCATCCCAAAATTAATATACCCGTACGATAACAAGTAGTTATATGCAGAATCTAATAACTCACTACATCGTTCAGGTATAACATCAACAAACATATCCTTTGTCAGCCAAATCGACACATTTTCACACCATTTTGTAATAATGTGATTCCTAATTAAAATATAGTTATACTGTTCTATCCCGCCAACTATACTAACAACCCCAGCTTCAATTTCTTCATCCTTTAATGAATCAGACGGAAATCCAGCTGTTAATGCAACTAAAGCCTCAGAATTTGACTCTTTGTTTATACAAAGAATCTCATCCGAAACAACTTTCTTTCTCGAATTCGTACTTCTAACTACTTTAGAATCAACATTTCTATTAGCAAAATCAGAACTTTTCACTCGAGTTTTGCTAACTTTACCTGACGAAGATGAAGAAACCAATGCAGACTGTTCTTCATAGGTATTACTGAGAAAATCACTGGATACCTCATCTAAAGACTGTTTACTGTCTGATCTACCTCGTCTTCTATTCATGGCAGGAGATGGAAATGATTCAGGATCAAACCAGTTTTAGGGGTAGGGTTAGAATTTTTGAAGTGAATTAAAATTGGTAGTAGAAATTTTGGGTTTGAGTTAGACAAATGAATTGGGAATTGGAGAGGAATTTTGTTGACCCAAATTCGAGCATTAGTGATATGTTTGGGGTTAGTGTCACTGGCTCTACTTCTACCCGTCTGAATCCTAATGTTGGAGGAATAGTATTGGCTGATGGTAGCTCTATCCATGCTTCAAATACTTTTGAACATAGCACGGGTACATACGCTTCGTCTTCCGGTGCAAATCATGGTGGTTGGTAAAAGACAATATTGTGGGAGCAGAAACTTTGTATTTCTTGGCTCTTCTATGGTAATTATCTTTATGCCATTTTTTTCTTTCCTCAATTAAATCTTACAGCTTTTAAGCTTCTGTATAATATCTTTTGTATGATTGTGTTCTAATAGCCCATCTTAAAAACCACCTAGATTTATGACAGTGTGATTACAGTTAACATAGATTTGATTATCGACCTTGATGTTGTGTCTTGCAGGTGATTGGAATCCGTTATAGGTGTATATCAACTCCTTTGCTTATTGTGTGCAGGCACTGTACAAAATGTATTTGAGCAGCTCTTTCGTTAGCTTAAGAGGAAAGAATTATGTACTGTACTATTGTGCATGTATTGTCATGAGAAAGATTTCACTATTGCTAGCAGAGTAACAGGTGAAAAAGCGTCTTTTACATAAGTAAGCAATTTGAAAATTTTGATTCTCTTGATCTTTTCTCCATTGAATTGAATGTGTTGTAACACCTCATGATCTACACTACTAACTTATTTGAGATCTTTTTGTCTCAGATGTACTCGAGCAGTTGCGTTAGGCCAAGTACTTGTGCAGGTTCAGGTTTTCTTGGTCTATTTCCAAGCATTTCTCAGATGATAAAAGCTTCAGTCCTCTGTTTGATTGCTTCCATATCAGGCTTGAACATTCTGCTCAACTGCTCAAGATGAGGGAGAACTTTCTGCCTCTGCATAACGTCTATCTTTGCCAATTGCCGATATCTTCAAAGGGATCTTTATCCTCATTGTGTAAGTGAACTTGAAGTTGTACTCAGAATGATCGGTTGAACAAACATTTATGTTGCTGGGATCTTTAGTCTATCTGAAAGCATTAAACTATCACAGAACAACAGCTTGTCAAGTTCCTTCAATCTGTTCAATAGTTTTAAGGTCAAAATTCGCATAGATGAATACATCGATGTTAATTTAGTGCTATTAGCGCCCGTGTTTTGTAAAATACAGTGAGATTTTTGTTAATGCTAACTGAAATCGCGCAGATACAGTATATAATTCTCACTGTATGTGTGATCAACTGTACATGTATGTATGTGTTTTCATCGCTGAAGCTGGATTAACTGTATGTGTATGTATGTTTGAAAGCAGAAGTTGGATGTACGTGGAAACTGTACCTAAGTAGCGTCGATTTTTCAGTGCCATTTCTTTGTCAACTAAGTTACTATTTTTTGCCTGCAGTGAGTGCTCACAAATCCATGTTGCTCAAAATGGTCATGAGATTCAGGATTGCAACCAACAATAGTCACAGAAGCTTCCACTCCTGGAAGAAGGGATCGATTGATGATGTGGTAATTCTTATCGAGTCATTCCATATGTATGATCCTTTTGGCACACGCATTAAGCATGAAACAGAATTCCAGCAGTTGTAGAACTTTGCATCCAAGCTGATAGTGGATGAGCTGTTTCCCCCTAATTATGTGTGGCATGTTCAAGATCCAAAAGGACCATGGGAAGGTGATGATGAAGTGAAAGTAGATGATCTCGATAAAGCGATATTAAATTCTAAGGTTTGTCTTGTGCCGCTAGTTGTATAACTATTAGCGCTGTATTTTTGTAAAATGCAGTGAGATTTTTGTTAATGCTAACTGAAATCATGCAGTTACAGTATTTAATTATATCTGTATGTGTGATCAGCTGTATTTGTATGTATGTGTTTTGAAAGCAAAAGTTGGATGTATGTGAAAACATCAATAACTGTCTGTGTGACCAACTGTATCAAAGTAGCGTCGATTTTCCAGTGCCATTTCTTTGTCAACTAAGTTACTATTTTTTGCCTGCAGTGAATGCTCACAAATCCATATTGCTCAAAATGGTCATGAGATTCAGGATTGCAACCAACAATAGTCGCAGAAGCTTCCATCCTGGGTGAAGGGATCGATTAATGATGTGCTTATTCCAATCGAGTCATACCATATGCATGATCCTTCTGGCATGCACATTAAGCATGAGACAGAATTCCAGCAGATGTAGAACTTTGCATTCAAGCTGACAGTGGATGAGGTGTTTCCCCCCTAATTATGTGTGGCATGTTCAAGATCCAAAAGGACCCCCATTGAGGAGTGCACTGAAGAGGTTCCATGGGGAGGTGATGATGAAGTGAAAGTAGATGATCTCAATAAAGCGATATTTAATTCTAAGGTTTGTCTTGTGCCCCTAGTTGTATAACTAATTACTGCTCTCTTTCTGTTTTAACTTGTAAATAGCAATAGTAATCTTTAGATAGTTATTTCTGTTCTCACTTAAAGCAACTTTTTGTAGTTTTTCACTTCCTGTTACCTTGACGTAAGATGAGATATGGTTCATTTTTGGATCTGTACTTGAAGCTATTTAGAATTTTCATCCCTTATATAAAATACGATGTCTTCAACATTTGCAGGTTTCTTGGGCCTACAGCATAAGTTCTCTATGCTCTCACAAACTTCCAACTGCCTACTTCCGCAAACTTCAAAGACCGACAGTATCAGATTGTGGAAAATTGAGAAAATTGATGTCTCCATCAGTGGCCAGAGGTGCTTTGAATCTCCGAATACTAAAGATAGATGATTGTCAATCAATGGAAGAAGTGATCACAAAAGAGGAAGAACAAGGAGAAGGAATCTTTCTGACAAATGATGCTCTTGAACTTCCCTATCTCAGGGAAGTGTTGATTGACGACTGACCTGAAATGAAGGCGTTTGTCCAACAGGGAATATCTGTGAGTACACCGAGGCTCAAACGGGTGAACTATGATGATAAGGTGAAATTAGATGATCTGAATAAATGGACACAACAGAGGTTCACTTCTCAGGTTTGTCTTGTATAACTAATCAACTCTAGTGCTCTCTTTCCGTCCTAACTTAATAGTAATATTCAGATACTTATTTAAGTTTTTCAATTGAAGAAACTTCCTTGTACAATATTTTCATTTAGAAATCTGAAGCATCACTATTCTCTGCACTCAGGAACAAAAAGCTAGTCAAGGCACTACCGATGGTGAGGTGTTTGACTCCAGAAAATTGCAAGAGGATGAGGTCATGGCAGCTTTGAAGTCTGTATGCAGGCTGGTGCTCAAATACCTCACAAGTATAAGCCTATGCTGAAACTAGACATTGTGCTCCCTGAAAATGTAGAGAGTTGCCTAGTCGCGTAAGGTTCCTTGAGTATAAGCCTATGATGAGGTTAGACATTGTGCTCCCTGACAGTGAAGAGAGTTGCGTAAGGTTCCTCAAGTATAAGCCTGTGATGAGGCTAGACATTGTTCTCCCTGAAAGTGAAGATAGTTGTCTAGTCGCGTAAGGTTACTTTACTAGCTGTTCTACATAGGTTAACGTACACTGTGTTTGCGTTATAAAGATGTATAGTAGTCTGGAAATGTAGCTTTCATTATATTGTTCATTGAGTGACTAACTATTGAGGCTGCAGTCTTTGTTTTGCCTCTGTAATGTGAGGATCAGGGCACCCATTCCAACTATTTGTTATTTTAAAAGTTCAACACAACTATTATATGGTTAGATTGAAGCTTCCTCTTTCCTTATCCTTTGAACACGTATGATAATCTCTCGTTTCTACGTTTCATGTTCTAGTACAAAGATCCATCAAACGTGGTACATGTAAAATCGCGTTCAAACAAAAAGAATTGTTTCAAGTTCAAAGCTATATCAAGCTAAAGCCCTAACCTCTCTACAAGTTTTGCTTCTGAAGACAAAATCCAATCATGGGACATGGTTTCATTTACCTACACACAGGCGTCTTGTAGAACATCATCAGTTTGGCTTGAGAACAGCAACGTTTCATCGTTGTTGACCTCTGGTACAAGAGCTGTCATCTGCTGCTAACGTCGTGTCATCATTAGAACAGGTCACAGATGGCTCATCAATTTTGGCTGATTTAGATTCTATGGAATCCATCTGAGGCCATTTGAAGCTACTAGCTTTTTCTTTTGCTGACTTGAAAACATTTGAAATATAATCAGCATTCCCCTCACCATCTTGTTCTGGACCTGTTTTTCGACCCCAAGTAGTAGGATTCCACAAGATAACTCTTCCTATACGAACACTTGAACTTGGTCTTCTTATAAATCCATTTCTCAGCTGTTTCTCAGACACAACAGCTAGAGAATGTCTGAGATTTTTCATCATTTCATTAGCAATTGAGAATCCACACTCTTTCATTGACCTGACCAAGACGATAGAATCTTCTGAATCTGCTGTGTGCAAAGTCACTTGACGAGATTTTCCCTCAATTTTGCTAGTGAGATTGATAAGGTTGGGCACTGCAGTGTGGGTATGCTGTTGAACATAGAAAATCCCCGCTGAGGGCTCGTTTGCAATGAACTTTATCATGTCCATCAACGACTCGATTATCTCTACAAAGCCATCCACTGTGGAAAACACATGCATTTTCTTGATTGCCAAATGTTCTTCATCACTGGTAGTGTGAGAAAACAAATTACACAGAGTTCTCAATAAACTATTCAAAAGTTCTAAAATCGAAAATCTCTTCTATATGTCAACAATGAGAAGAAGTTGGCACTCAGCGTAACATAGTAAACAACAACATACCCAGTGTAATCCCACAAGAATCGAGGTAAATACATTATGTACAAAACCATGTACAATCCATTGTCTGCAATGCATTAAACATTTACCTGAACATATATCATGTCCACACATAGCAAATTTGAAATTGATACACAATGTCAAATGCACAATCTGAAAAAAACAAATATGCAGCCATTAGTTGTATTTGTATTAAAAAATCCACGTAATATGTATAAATAATTTATTCAGAATCTGGTAAACTGCACATAAACTCAAGATTCTCAATCCGTCCCAAGTGCACCTCTTAATAGAAAGCCACTAAAAGGTTACTTTCAATATCCTATATGTTTGCATAATCTTTTTTCATAATACATGTAAACTTAGCAAAATGACCTACAACTTAGAAATGAATGAACAAAAACGAAACAGAAACGAGCCAAATTTGCTCATCTATCGTGCAAAAAGGATCAATTTTACTCTCCGTTATACTTTTCGTACAAAACTAATCATATGTTACTGAAGTGGCTCATATACACCCCTTCTCCTCCGTTAAGGCTGTCTAAGTTGGACGCCCAATCACACGTGCCACTGACATTTTCGCAAGATGGACACCATGTGGCATGCCACCGCACTACCCCCACCCCCACTCCCATCCCACAACACCACAGCCTATAGATTGAAAATGTTGGGGAAAAAAATTACATACGAAATCAAGAAACCTCAATTTCCCCAAAAATCCAAGATATTCAATAAAGTTCAGTGAGTAACTGTAAATATCCACCAAGAAACAAGAACCCCATTTCTCAAAATCAAATCTTTAACTCATTTTCACAATTAATGATGCTATTAAACAAAATATTAACATAATCAAAATTTACCCTTTTCCCTAAACCCTACATAGAGGTACATTATTATGAAAAAAGATGAAATCTTTAACTTACCGAGATCGAACTAGAAAAGAAAAGTATCAAATTTGGTAACCATCAGCTGATATGAAGCTTTCTTCTGTATTTTGCATGATTTTAAAAATAAATAAATATAGAATCAGTATTTTTGTCAGCACCTTTTTGGGCTGATTTGCTTACTCAGTAAACATCAACTTTTTAGGAGAAAAAACACAAATTACCCTAAAAACTATTTGTCATTTTACTAATAGTAATATTATTGAATATTTGTATTATTCACCACAATTTTGTTTTAATTAACTCATTTATTATTGATGTATAAAATTGGTTATTTTGCAATTGTTTGTTACAGAAAAATTGACCCCACCCCTCTCCCCCACCCCCACCCCCACCCCAAAAAAAAGGGACAGTAAACAGATAATGTTCTCAACTGTAAATAGTGTACTATTATTTGTATTAAGCTAAAAAATAGATAGAGGAAAAGGATAAGTGATGGCTTTTTCTTCTTCAATCAGCTTAAGCTATGGAAAGTTCTGTTCTGGATTTCACTATAATAAGCAACCAATTTTATCAAAATATTTCAAGAATTCACATATCTCAGTTTTTTTATCTACCCAAAATGGACACCAGTTGAAGCTTAAAGAACAAATTCTCAGAGCATCTTTTGATAGTGAAGGTTTGTTCTTGTTAAAATTCCACTTTTTAATGTTAAAAATTTGATCTTTATTTGGTTCTTCATGTTTAAAAGTTCAAGATTGTGGCTTTATAAGATAAATGAATAATGGGGTTCTACTTTTTTGTTGCCTTTACTTAGAATTCTTGTACTTTTGTTCCTCAGAAATTTACCCCTTTTGTGTTTCTACTTGAGATTTTGAGTTTGTAATTTGGTTAAAGAATTGATCTTTATTTATTTGGTTCTTCATGTTTAAAAGTGCAAGATTGTGGCTTGTACTTCGATTATCGTATTGTTTTAATGTAGTTATGTTTTACTTCTTTTATTGGATTGCTTTGGTAATTGACAAGACAATATGCATGGAAAGAGAGTTAAGGTTTGCTAAGATCCTCAGTCCTAGTAAACTTGAATTATCTACAAGAATCTATGTTTTTTTACTCGTTCCGTTTCAATTTGTTTGTCTGATTTTGACTTGGCACGAAATTTAACAAAGTTATGAAGACTATTGAATTTTATGGTCCTAAACCTAAGATATGTACTGAAATACCCTTCAATCTTGGTGTTCTTAATTAAACATGTCATGTGGAAAGTTAAAATTAAAGATTTGCCAAAAAGTAAGGAGGCATTCTGATGTGCCTCAAGTTATAAAAACTTATTCCAGGAGGCCAAAATAAGCAATTAAGAAACTTAGTAACTGTCATGAGACAGTTACACATGTATTGGGTGGTTTTTTCTGTAGAAATAGGGGCAGAGCAGTGAAAACAAAGGCATTCAGAAAATTAAGAAAAGGGAATTCTAGGAGAGTTTCTAGCCTCTCGAATGTCTAGAAAGGTTGTGATCTTTACAATTATATAACTAAAGTTCATTATTGTCTTAGGATGTGATTTATTATGTCAGTAGTGTGATTGTTTTGTTTTCAGACTTCTTGTTGTAATATCAGTTGTTGTAATATCAGTGAATCTAGTGTGAAACAGCAGTATTTGTTCCCTTATTTTCTATTTCAGCAGTAAAGTCTATCACACACCAACCTTTCAGTACACATCATGATATACAAAGAAGAAAATTTTCACGAGTGAGGTAGTTCTATATGTCTTTTCATAAGTCCTCCATACCGTTTATCAGGAAAAGCACTAAATGGAAGCTAGCATTTTGTTGACTACATAGACTCTAACAAGTCTTTCCCGAAGAGGGGGAGAGAGAGAAAGGGGAGTAAAAAGAAAGGAAAAAGATTCACTCACGAGATGAATCTCTTAGTTTGATGACAATGCAGATAGTAGAAAATGGCAATTCCTTTGAGGAGCCCTACCACGTTTCTAGTAGGGAAAAAGGGAACTGAAGAATAGCTAAGGAAGGTGAAGTAAGCATGCACCGAAATACTGGTCCTTTGTCAAAGCAAATGAACCTGGTATGAAGGTGGAGTAGAATCAATCTCAATCCACTCTAACTCAAGCAAACAAATCACCAAAATGCAGTTTCATTCTACACCGTCCAACCTTTATCTGGAAAAAGCCGGAAGAAAGGCGAGAAAGAAAGGTAGCCTACTACTATTAAGGACAGGTAAGAAAGAGAGGCGAGCTGACTGGCACCTATACCCTCTAATGACTGAAAAGTAATAAAGTAACATTTTACCTGATTTGCACCAGCAGTAACCATCACTGAGGATTTATGTAGGTTATTTTCACGACCCAACTGGAGAAGAGCACAAAGAAAGTATTAGACTGAAAGATGTAAAAATCAAATCTCAACAAGTGAATAATATAGTTTGAAAACATGAAATGTATGTGACAGTAACTACTGGTTCACTGGGCAAAGTACCATACGCCACTCCAATGTTTGTTCCACTACCCAGCCTATAAGATGCAAACCAGAGTACCACAGTAATCCAACTGATAAACCATACCTT
>JAJOOR010010791.1:0-21457 GCA_036250505.1 Solanum acaule | reverse complement strand
AATATTGCTGGGGTGAAGCTCCCCAAGTTTGAGCACTTTTCTGAAGGAGAGACCAAGAATGACCTGACTGGATTAGCTAGAGGTGGGCAACAGGTACAAGCCTGCCGTGCTGCTTACGTGAAATCTATTGAATTACTTGTAGAGCTTGCATCTTTGCAAACATCATTCTTGACTCTCGATGAGGCAATCAAGACAACAAATCGGAGGGTCAATGCCTTGGAGAATGTTGTGAAGCCTCGGTTGGAGAACACAGTTCTTTACATCAAGGGGGAACTTGATGAACTGGAAAGGGAGGACTTCTTCCGTTTGAAGAAGATACAAGGTTACAAGAAGAGGGAGGTAGAGAAACAGATGGCCGCTGCCAGGCTATATGCAGCGGAGAAGGCTGCTGAAGATATTTCTTTGAAGAGAGGTATTTCGCTTGGTTCAGCCCATAACTTACTGTCCCATCCTTCACAGAAAGATGAGGATATTATTTTCTAATGTGGAGGTCAGCTTTTATTAATCACGTCTGTTGTCAAATATAGATGGATAATATTATCAGATGGAGAGATTTTTCCTGTTCAAATAAGAGCTCTGTGCATGTTTGTACTTAATGAACTCTACGGGGAGCTGCCTCATTAGTTAGTTTTGTGCGCTTTTTTCAATTTTTTGATTCAGTGACAGTCTTTTTTACCTGGAGAGCTGTTGGATAGAAATTTTATTTTTGAATATGTTGCATAAGCTTATCTGATATTTCCTGTCTCAAAATTGTGTCATGTATTTGGTAATAATATTCTCTCCCTTCTTTACATCAACACTGCCCTCAAATATAGAAATAGTGAAAACAGCTTGAGGTGGATGCAGATGCTCCAAAAATCTTTTATCTGGGAGATAAACTTGTTCCAAGTCTCGTAATTCTTTTTGTACGGGTATATTGAGTGCACTCTAGTAAAGAGGAAAACGAAAATGTACATTAAAATTCCCATTGTTTGCCCATAATTCATAAATATTAGATAAATGATAGGCTACAAAGGGATTTTTTTGAACTGTTGTACCAAGATTTGTCAATCCTAAAGTACAGAATTGGCTTGTAGTCTTTAGTGATAGACTCTGTAAGAGCTCTTGACATTTTTTTCCTTCTAATTAAGGCTTGTGCCTGTTATCAATAATCCCTTGAACTCCTTTCTCGTATGGTTCAATTACAATAAATATGAGTCTTGTGCATTTATGCCGTTGACGGCAGTACAATCCTGATGGAGCCCTTAGATGGTTAGATTTGACAAAGTTCCCTGTTTCTGGAAAAAAGAAAATATTAAATCT
The DNA here is from genome assembly GCA_036250505.1 of Solanum acaule. Classification (NCBI taxonomy): domain Eukaryota; kingdom Viridiplantae; phylum Streptophyta; class Magnoliopsida; order Solanales; family Solanaceae; genus Solanum; species Solanum acaule. The sequence goes on along the minus strand of JAJOOR010010791.1, from coordinate 20,155 downwards.
GCGGTACTGCTAATGATGTCTTGTTAATCTCAATATGTAGTTATTTCTTGAGAAAAACTTGCTCAGAGGATGGAAAAGTTGATTTCACCATAGTTCTGGAAACTTGCTTCTTCTTATATCAATCATTTGCAATATTGATATCAAGTTTCTGCATTTGAATATCATTATTTTCAGTCATAATAACTACGATCAACGTATAGTTTCCTTCCTTGAAATGTACTTTTACATCAACATGTGAATGGTTCTGTAATTAGAAGAGCCGTAAGTCAGAATTGTATGATTTATGGCTATGGCACTGTGATGGCCAAGTTTAAGTTGCAGCAATTCTGACTCTTCTTTTAGACCTTCTCTCAACAATTTTGCACTTCAACTGAACCTAAAAACACACACAACTGCGTAGGCATATTTTCTACCTTATTTGAAATTTATAAAGTTGGAGTTGAGTTTGGTTATATTTTTTGCAAATGAGAGAAGAGAGTTGGAAAACATGTTTGGAGCAGTTTTCCAAATTTGAAATCCAACTCCAAATTAAATTTTGAAAATAAACTGAATAATTATTCCGAAAAAAGTGAATAATTCTCATGGCCAGTTTTTTCAATGTCTTTTTTTCCTTTGTACTTGAATGGAATATAGCTGCCAAAATGTTCAACCAATAAATACTGTTGACCAGAAATGACAGCCCTACAATTATTAAGAAATAACCACAACATGAAAAACAAAACAAACTTTCCAATATTGAAGATTGAAAAGATAACAAGAAAAACACTAATTAAACATCCCAGTTACAATAAATACACAAGGGCTCCTCTCGACAGTACTCAAAAACTCTCTCAAGTCTTTGTTACTCAAACTAAAACTAAAAGATAATTACATGTAACCAACCGTTCATAACATATTCTTCTTCAACTTAGAAGAGGAAACCATCGTTCGCGAAGATCAGAGTGATAAGAAATCATGAAAAGTAGAAGCACAAGGAGAAATCCAACTCCCCAAGGAGTAGCACCAGCTCTATGAAATGAGTCTTGTTCAGGCAAAGGAATATTAAACATGAGAGATTTCTCAAAGTTGGAAAGTAAGTGAACAATTAAAAGTAGTACTAATGGAGACAACATGAGAAGAAACTTGAATTGATCCATAATGCCTTCAAAGATAGACTCATAGTTGATGTACCATGTAACACTTACAAACATGAAGAGAACAAGAAAGAAGAAACATAAATGTATTGAAGGTGCCTGTGATGATGAGTAATTATCTCCCATTTTTTGGAACTTTAATTTGCTTCAAAGTGTGGAAAGAAGAGTTTGATTTTCTTAGAATGAGACTTGTTTGGTTTTGGAGCAGGCTTACTATGGCTTTTATAATGGTCTAAATCCCATGTGGTGTTGTCTTTTTTCCTTTATTTGATTAGATACTAAATGACTTTTTTCATTTTTCTTTAAGCATTTAATTTTTGAACTCACTATCTCAATTATTTTGAATTCGTATCATGTATTTTGACTCATTTTTAAAAAGGGAAAATACTCCCTATCGGGAACTTTCCTATTTTCAAAGCTCGAACACCATATTTCTAACTAAGAGCATATTGACCATTGGGATCTAATCCATCCCATCACATTTCGGGTGATAGATATTCCTTTTGTCTCAATTAATGTGTCATATTTTTTATTTTATTTTGAAAAAAATTATCGTTTTACCCTCAATTAGATAATTTAAAGCCACATTAAGATTACCATCTTTTTAAAAAGAAATTATTAAATTTTTGTATCATCTTAAATAGTGTCACTTAAATTGAAGCGGAGAAAGTATAATTAATACTCCCTCCGTCCACAATTGTTTGTCAGGATAAGGTCATCCACACCCCTCAAGGAGAATTTAATACAAAGTGTAATTTGACTAATATAATCCTACTATATCAAGAATATCAAAAGTCCACATAACTTTTCAATTGAACTACACTATCATTAAGGGTAGAATTGGAAAAAAATGACTAATTATTTCTTGATTGTTTAAATTGACAATTAATCTTGGATATCTATTTTTAGTATACCTGCCAAACAATTGTGGACGGAGGGAGTATAGGAGAGGAGACTTTTTTAATTTAGTGTTAGCTTTGGGTGCATTGTACGTAGGATTTTTACTTTTTGACGTTCCATTAATATTTGTCCAACTGGCCGGTGAATTTTTATATGGACAAGACATTTATAAAATATAGTACTAATTAAATATGTATCTAACTGACATTTGTCACCGACCAGAACCAGAACTTGACGTGGACCTCTTTATGTTTACTTTTTAATTGTTATAATGTCAGTTTATTTACACTAAACTTCATTTGTCCTCCCTCAAGATCTTAGAATTGTAAAAAAGAAAAAAACCTTGATTATTTATATAGTGATTAAGTTCATGGAGACATGCTAATCCCTTTGTTGAGACTCCAAACTATGTAGATATATATTTAATATGAATATTGAAAGAAAGAATAAATCAATTTGAAGTAAAAGAAAGATAAATTAATTATATCAGTCATGTTCATGATCTACTTTGCTTCCATTTTAATTAAGTACTATAAAATTTTCAAAAATCTATAGAGGTCTTCCTAATATTTCTTTTTAGTTTTTCCTAGTTTTAGTATTAGAGGGAGTGGGGAGGGATTTTTTATATACAAAAATTTGAGATGGGTGACCATCTTTATGTCTTTCTTGTGCTTGATGTAAGTTAAGTCACTACTCACTACTAAAAATATCTTACTTTCTTATCGAAAAAATGTTCGATGATTATTTTCACTGATATTTTAATTAAATTGGGGAGAAAAAAATAGTACTATGAACACTTCCCTTGCCTAATTTTTGTCACCACTCCTTTAATTTTTTTGTTTTGGTCTTGTCCATTAACAAATGGGATCTTGACACGAATTTTAATGGAGCATTCAGTTAGACTAGATCTACGGTGTGGTTATTTTTTTAAAATCATTTTATATTATTTTATACTTATTGAATAACACCAAACCTTGTACTGTTGTACATCAGAGATTTGATAATTTAAATAATGTAAATAATTCTGATGTAATTTCCTTAACAAACACTAGAATCTTATGTATTTAAAATGGTTAAAAAATTCTACAAGTGGCATCTAAGCTAAACTTATCTATATGTCTCTTGTAATTAGTTGAAGTGGAAAGATGACGAATAATTTTTAGCGATAATGTATATACACATTAACAAAGAGTGTTAAAATATTTATCGACACTATCTAATTGTCAGCGAATTCAATATCGCGAGTCCGAAATCAAAAGGACCACTTTTTCTGTCTGGATGGAAGCTGGCGGGCAGGGCTTGCTTAACCGGATACACGGAATTGAGATCTCTGTTGCATGCAAATCTTTCTATCGGGAAAGCCTCGCTTATTCAAAGTGCTTCTTATTTAGAACCCTTTTTTATGATCAAAAATTCCAAAAGGACAACAATTTGAAGATGAAACCAAAAGGACAAAAATGTAGAGGCCCACGTGCCTTTCATTAGACGTCATGAACGGCGTTAGTTGATGAAGGAAGGCACACGACGACTTGTGCCTTACCTCAAAAAAAAAAAAAAAAAAAGCGGCTGACATTTTCATTTTTTCATCTAATTATTTTTCATTTTTTTTAGCTATTTTAATATTTTAGTTATTTAAACCTTTTTCCAATTTCATTATTGTAATATACACCTTGTTTGGATGGTTGTATTGTATTGTTGGTCTAAATACAATGTTTGTTTTGATTGTTATTTAAATTTTATTGTATCGTATCGTTTAAATCTATCGTTAGATAATGATACGATACAATAAAATTTAAATAACAATCAAAATAAACATTGTAATTACATATTCTATTGTTAGAAATTAATGAACCAAATTATTGTCCACTTCGACCCGACTCCCTTCTAGTCCATTTCGAAGCTTAGCCAAGATAATTCGTGAGGCCCAAAGTTGCAGCACAACGGACATTATTAGTTGGGCCTGGAGCGGACCACGACATTGTCTCTTCTGGTGAAAATGAAAAAGCCCGGCCTCTACTTTTGCATATCTATATGTATTACTTCCTTTATTTCAATGGAAAAATTACAGAAATCCACCTTTTAGTTTACTTATTATCATTATCCCCTACAAGTTTTACAAATCTCCAAAATTCCTCATTTTCACGCATCAGATTAGTGTATCATGTATAAAATGTAATGTATTTTACTTAACGATTAATGTATCTCGCGCATCAAATTAATGTATCAGCGCTTATATTATTGTGTCCGTTTGAGGGATTTCTGTAATTATAAACTTTTAAGGAATATATTGTAATTTTGCCTTAAAAGTATGTGATTTCTGTAATTTGCCCTTCATTTATCCTACTTTCATTTTAATCCGTTTTAAAATGAATGTCTTTTTCCTTTTCTATTATCAATTTAATTTCAATATGATACGTTCAAGATCATATGATTAAAGAATATTTTTCATTTAAGATCACAAGATAAAAAATTTCTTTACTTTCTTAAACTTTATGTCTAAGTCAAAACAAACCAATTGAAACAGAGTGATTACATTATTCTAGGCGATTTAACAAGTTAAATTGCACAACAATTTAATTTGATCCACATAATAAGTGGAAGATGACATCACAAGGATGCTCAAATGTTGTCAAGGCTAAATGTCGGCTACACAAACCAATTATGATAACAAGAAGAAAATCAGGTGAGCATGAAGGAGTGGTCCAGCTTTAATTGGTTTACATCCTATAGTGGGTTGGTAAAGTGTCCCACTTTGTATTTACACCTACATTCCCATCCTTAATTGAAAACTGGAAAACAAATTAGTTTCTTGTTTCTTGCTACAAAATTAGTGGTTCTTGGAATCTTCCATAATAAAGCCAACAATTCTTAGAGACAAAAGAAAGAAAAAGGTCTGAAAATGTTGAGTGAGTACTTTTCAACCACTACAAATTGTTAAGTAATACTATTTCCTTAAACCCTCATCCAAACACCTGGCTAGTTTTGGTTCGAGGAACTTAGATATTATTGGAGGTATGAACAAAGTCTCACAATAAGTATCCGAAAGAAAAAGGAAAGTCACATTTACGATGCGAGACCTTTTAAAAAAATATCATATAAATTTACCCCACCATGTTACGTCTAATTTGGACCGACTTAGCCCAACTAAATATTACATTCTAGAAGTGGCTCAATGGCTAGTGACAATAATGATTATATATACGAAATTATACTAATGACCTTAAAATGAATAGTCTTAAACTTTTGACATCCGCTTGCCTCATTGGCAAAATTTGTTAATGTTGAAATTTTGTCCTAGAGGCAATCGGGGTCAAAAGTTCAAGACCATCCCTTGAAAACATTTTTTTTGGTAAAGCAACCTATTATATAAGAGCCAAAGGAATGTCTATCTTTTTTCCACTTACACAAAAACTACCAAAAGGCAAAAACAGAGTTTAAGACACCTCAGTTCCCTCTATAAACATTTCAATATGGTTTCTTGCACCATGAAATATCAATTGAGATTGGTGTTGTTCTTCATATTATGTGTATATGGAAATTCAGACATAGAAAAGGACAAAGAAGAGTGTTCACAATCATTGACTGGTTTAGCAACATGTTTGCCTTATGTTGGAGGTAATGCACCAGCTCCTACACCAGATTGCTGTACTGGATTGAAACAAGTGATGAAAGCCAGCAAGAAGTGTCTTTGTTTGTTAATTAAGGATAGAAATGATCCTGATGTGGGACTTCAACTCAATCTTACACTTGCTTTAACACTCCCCTCTGTTTGTAAAACCCCTGCTAACATTTCTGAATGCCCTGGTAAGTATGCCTGTTTTTAGCTCGTAGTTTCAGTATCATTTATTGTAGTAGTAAGGGGCGAATGGGGATACTTGTATACAATAGCTTTCTTATTTTTCTCTCGATGGCTTCAATATAAGTAATTTGAGAGATAAGAGGAAAGCCCCTCTTTCGAATTCAAAGATGTAACACAAATAATGACTCTCTCACCGGGATGTAATGGGTTACTTTTAGGTTTTTCTTACTTAGTGGAAGGCATGCTGAACTCTGTCTCAACTAAATGAAATTAACGATCTGAAAGAGTTCACGATCTTATCAATAGGGTTTTAATCTTTTGAAATATGTGGCCAGAAATAAGTCAGTATCTATAAATCATTTTATTAAGAGTAAAATGAAAAGTTTAAATTTCAATTGTTATTTATAAATATAGAAATGTGTCATTCATTTTTTAACAGACTCTCAAGAAAATAGTATCACATAAATTGAGACAAAGGGAGTACTGAAAAAAATCCTTTTTCATTTTTACTTATGAAAAATGAACAAGTTAATCTTTGACACTTTTTGATGATATATGCAGCACTTCTCCACTTACCTGCAAATTCACCAGATGCTCAAGTATTCTATCAAATTGCTAATAATTCAAGCAGCATTGCTGGCAGTCCACTTGCACATAGCCCCATTCCTTCTGGTAAGTTATACTACTACATTTCTTTTACAAAATTCTGAAAAATTGGTGATTCAACCTATACATACTAACAACGTAATACTGTAATTTATACACTATCGATGTATTATTACAATTTGTATCAAGTAACCTGTCTTATTTATATCTAATATGTGATTATTCCACTTTTTAAAAACATAACTTGTAGTTATCGTTTACACGATGTAATAGTGTATAAATTATTCTATATTGTCAAATATATAAAGGTTAAAACACTTTTCTGTTTTTGTGTTGCAATTTTTTTTGCAGTTGGATCTAGTCCCACAGGTGCCCCTGCTGGTGCTCCTAAATCTGCTGGTTGCCATATTGGAAAGAGATGGTTTGGATTAGAAGCAATTGTTGGTGTAGTCCTTCTTTGGTCTTTAACTTCAAATTTCTTCATATGATGAGTCTAATAACCTTATTTGTATCATAATAATTAAAGCTATCATTTTGTTAAATGGATGATCCTTGTATTCTTGTGTGTCCCAATTTGATAATATTTTCTCAGAGTGATACATTGAGGGCAACTTTGTCCAAAATCTCAAACAGTTGCCATTCTTCAACTATATTATAAAGGGTGGCTATATTGTTTTCTTATATTATACATGTCAAAAAAGTGACCAACCCATGCTATTTTTTTTCAATAATACATGCTCTTAAGTTTGATCTACGACATGGGTGAATCACACAAATAGATCATTTTGTGCTGCTCCGGCACCTTTTATAACCTAGCTAAACAGTATAATTTTCGAACGAGCATAAGATGGCTCCACCACTGCCTTCACCCATACCTCATGTTTAGGTTATATAGCAGTGACCTATTATATTGCTCAAACCAGAGTGAAGGTGTTTAATATGAGTGTGAATTTAAAGGTCGGATTTTTTATGATTTAAATTTTAAGATTTGGGGAAACAGATTCATGTATGAATGTTAATAATAATTCAATAATTTAAAAATAGAGTTATAAAATCTAAATTATGAGATGCTATGTAAAAAAAAACTTGAGGAGAAAATATTTATCAAGAAGAGAATCTTGAGGAGATAAAAGGAAAAAGAGTGACATAATAATTTTTATATATAATGTATTTTATTTTCTTCCATTTCACCTTATCATTGTTTTGACTTTAATAATCATTGAATTTATTCCGAATTCGTCTGATTTTAGTCATAATACCCAAAATCGATCAACCAGATTGGATACGAATTCAACAACCACAATCATATTTTGTCAATACGGATACAACATTGAAAATGAAGAGTCCAAACAACACTGTTGAGGTCTGTGGCAAACCTATTATACATATACAGTAACCAACACAACAAGTGGGATTTAACTAATTTTTCTTCTACAAAATGAGTAATCAAGTTTGGCAGTAGTCAACAATTTTAGTTCAAATCCTATATTCATATTTTGTACTAACAATTCATAAAATATAGTAACATTTTACCAATTATACATTTAAAACTCACGAACTTCTACTAACTAAATTCAGAACTCATAAACTTCCAATCCTGAATTCGTTTTTGCGAAGTATCTTGCTGCATCTAGTATAGGCAATTTTTTGTTTCACTATTCCCCGTTTTACTGAAAGGCAATCCTATTGAAGTGTGTGACCATCTCATCTAAAAAAATAAACTGTAAGAGAGAGCATACTTTTATTATTTAATGATATTCTCAACAAAGCCAAGAAAAGTACAAGGACAAAAATCAAGATATGGAGTTTTACATAGTCCTGTTGTGCCAGGGATTGGCAGAATTGGAGATGTGGCATATCAGTTTATTAATATGCAACCAACATACAATTATTCTAGTGCAATTTCATAAAAAGTTATATATAACATTGGCATCTTGTTTGTAATAGGAAAACTTGAATCAGCAAGCGCAATAATTGAAAAAAAAAAACACTGTTTCAATCATCATAAAGGAGTAATAATTAATTGAAAGTTGTCAACATACATTAATTTTTAATAATATCTTTGCTTCTGAATGGGTAGGAGGATTGTTGTCCATGTCAAATACATTGATACTCCAGTGTCTGTTTGTCAATGGAAATAACTTATGCATTTCATCAAACAGCAAAGACTTTATTAATTTAGCATCTTTGCTACTAGTATATGTTTTGTACTGTTGTTATAAGAACAGGTTTCAGATTTTTCAAGTGAATTTGAATTCTCGGAGTTTACTTATTCCATCATGATTGGAAGCAGTGTGGAAAATGAAGAAGCAAAACCATTGGGAAGATGGTCTGTTTTAGCATATGGTGTAGGGCATGTGCTTAATGATATAACATCAACCTATTGGTATACTTATCTCTTGCTCTATTTGACCAGTATTGGAATGCCTCCAAAGTAAGCATATACACACTCTCTTGCAAATCTTTACTCAGTTTTGTATGAACATCTTGTTGTAGCTAGTTTAGGTAATATTATTATTTCTTTATTTTGCTATTCTTTTTTTAATTCCCTAATGAGAGAATTTCATTCTGAAGACTTGAACCTGAGACGCCTGATTAAAGGTGGAGGGACTTTTACCATTCCATGACAACCTTTGGTAGCATTTGTTTTGTTATTCCAATATTTCGTTGGGAAAAAAATGAATATTAAAAGGACTTAAAGTCGGTATAAAAGAGTTTTGCATAATTTTGCTACTACTTCTTGTGAGTTGTGACAAGGATTTCATGAATTTGATGCTGTTGTGGATTGTGATGTACACCGAAAAGTTTGGAAAGGGAAGTGTAATGTTTAGAGCATCCTTTAATCAGAAGATACCTGATTTCAGGGCTTACAAAGTCTTGGATCGAGTTCGTCTACTAGTGGATTTAGTACACTGGTTTAAACTTCATTATGAGTTTGGTTGATTTGACTCTTCATTTGGTTCTATTTCACAGACAAGTTGCAGCACTTGCAATTACAGGGCAATTCACCGATGCAACGATGACCATAATTGCTGGAGAACTGGTATTTTTTTCATTGCGATCCTTCTTTTTTCTTTCATTAGAAAAATATGTAATGTAATATCATGAGAAGTTGTTATATATGTTTCACTTCAAGCTTTTGATATGCATGAGAAAATTGCTGATCATGAATTACTTTTGTTTGCTTTTTTTTTTTTTCACTCTCTCAACAGATAGACAGATTTGGACATTTCAAAATATGGCATGCTGTGGGGACTGTTCTTGTCTCTGCTGCATTTTCTTCGTTTTATTGGGGCGTTTGTGTTCCTTGCAAAATTATTGGGATTGATACGCCTCTTGTGCAAATGATTGGATATTATATGTTTGATATACTCTTCAGTGGTGGATGGTCTTGTACTCAAGTATCACATATGTAATCATCTCAACTTTCGTGTTCGTTTTTACTTTACTACAGAATCATTCGATTATTTGGCTAACATGATAAATATTTTCTACATAATCTTGGCCTTCTTTGTTGAAGGGCAATGGTGAATGGTCTTACCCTGGATCAAACAAGCAGAGTGGCATGTGTCAGCTGCCGTAATGCTTTTACAATGGTTGGTACTCTGTTGCACCATTCTATGCATAACTCTCTTACATGCATTTCATCTCTATATAGACAAACTAACCTTTTGCCTCTTGTCTTGTTACTGTGAACCAATAATTGGGAAGGTCGCAAGTCTAATCGTCTATGGAATTGGCTTTTTCATCTTCAATTCATCTGTGAAACAAGTTGAAATCAAGGAGCAGGTACATTGAATACCAGAACTGCTCTTCTATATGCATGAGTGCGTGTTTTGCGTTAATGTATTTTACCATTTATGTTTGCAGTACCACTTGTTGGCAACTATCACAGTATTGATCGGATGCTTCTTTGTAATTATATTTCATCTTGGAACTAAAGAGCCTAGGTTTGTTATTTACTCAGTCCCCTTGTTAATTTGTAAGGGTCGAATGTACTTCATTAATGAGGAAACAAATTACAAGGTTAAGCATCTTTTGTGCAGGGTGAAACAAGTATCTCACAAGACAAATCCCCGTGGTTCTTCTTGGAAGAGATGGTTGAAAAATGGCCTGTATTATAGAGTAGCTAGCATTTATGTGTTAACTAGAGTTGTAACGAATCTATCACAGGTAACTATAATTTTCTTCCAGCTTCTTTAAGTTATATGTTATCGATCATTCACATATGTAGTAGTTGTCTGTTCTAAGTTTCTGTTTTGTCTTTGTAATCTCAGGTGTTTCTTGCTCTCTATGTAATTAGTGATCTACACATGAGCCAATCTTCCAAGGCTTTGGTATGATTTGTTATCGAGTTGAATAAAATTGAAAACACTTCATCTTCCAGTTAAATAATGCTAATCGGGCTTAGTTATTATGTAATATATAGGTTCCTGCCATCATCTATTTGTGCAGCTTCATTACATCTATCTTGCTCCAGGTTCTCTTTCTCTATGGGTTTGTTCTACATTTGGTCTTCACTTTCGACCTGTTCTTTGTATACATATCCTAAGCTATTATACTGGTTGCACGTAGGAACTCGAATGGAGCAATCACAGGTTGAAGGCCATCTTTTCAGTAGGAGGCCTCCTGTGGCTATTTTGTAGTGCAGTAGTACTCTCCCTACCGATTAACATGAACGGTTTTATGTACATCTTGTCCGTAGTTATTGGAATCGCCAATGCCTTCATGATGGTATATGCTACAGTTCAATTATTTTGTACCTCAAGTTAACTCATCCAAGAAAGTGTACTCAGGCTCCTAAATTGAGCAATTCAGCGCTGGAAACTCTTCCATTTTGACAGTTAAATCGCGATGTTTCTGTTATCTTTTGTGGTTAACAGGTAACTTCAGTAGGCATGGAAAGTGAGCTAGTTGATAAAGAAGTTGAGGGATCTGCTTTTGTTTATGGATCATTAGGCTTTGTGGAGAAAGTATTGTGTGGGGTAATGCTGTACATTCTAGAGTCATACGAAAGTAAGCTATATCTTTCGTTCACTTCAAACGTATGCATATCATGAATGAAATTTGAATCTTTGACATGAAACTCTTCACATTTATAATGCAGGTGTCACACCATCATCGTGCAATCCAGCATATCCATGTTTCACAGTAACGCGATTTTCATTGGGATTCATTCCGGGAGTTGCTGCATTAGCTGGAGTCATAGTTACATGTTTTACAAAGTTCAGAACTTCACATCCAGAGCCCTTGGCAGAACCTTTGTTGGCATAGTGATAAGCCAAAAGCTTTATTTCTTTGTATTTTAATTGGTGGACCTAACCAATGGTTATATTTTCTCCCCTTCAAAATTGGATAATGGTCCGCCCCTCTACCCTTCTCTACTTAAATATCAGACATTTGTCTAGAACAGGATTTCAACTCATGACATGAGTCTAACCCACACATCACGCACTGGCTCTTACCATTAGACCAAAGCCATGGAGGCAAGCAATGGTTATATATTGACAATGCTCCAGACCCACTGCAATATAAATAGCAACAAATCTAGTCCATCATGAGAACATGTCACATTGAAGTGGATTGTCATTATATTCGTAAACTTGTTGTTGAAGTCTTCAATATATCACCTCACATGATCAATTGGCAAACCTATATACAAAAGCAATGACAAGGAGTCGATATCAATTCCTATTATCTAAATTAATTAGTGCAATCACAAGGAGTTTGTATATAAATAATCTTTTGTTTACTGTCTCTGTCCAACAATAGTTGTCCACTATACTTGTTCACTTTATGAAATCGATGGATAAAGCGATGTGTATAAAAATGAGCTAATGAGCTCCTTTTATAGAAGAAATTTGCAACTGCAATCATTCACAATATGACAAAGTTGTGCCACCGAAAGTTTCCAATTGTTGTGTTTCTCAACATTTGTTGTCATCTACAAATTTGCCGACCTTGCCAACCATTAACAATTGCATGCAGTAATTGTTGAAAGTCAATATAGGGGTTGGACTCCACATATAGTACCTATTCTATATTGCATCAAAATCTTTGGAGATTAAACCTTGATATGTTCAAACTCCATAATCGTGTCTAGCATTCAAAATGTTTAAACCGTTCTTGAAGTTTGAATATTTCTTAAAATTTCAAATTCTCGAAACTTTTCAAATTCGAATACATGCACTTCATGAGTTGATAACTTTCTATTTTTCAAAGTTTAGAATTTTCTCCTTTTTACACTTTTACTTGTCAAAGTTTTGAGTATTCTATATTTATTTTAGTTAGAAATATTCATGTCCAAATATTATTTTTGGTAAGACCTTATGGCAACGACCTATTGTGTGTTTCTGTAAATTTTTTGTTAGCAAGAGTCTTAAAAGCTTGATAGATACATTTCGAACACTTAATTAATTCTAAGGGTAGTATGGAAAAAAAAATATTCTTAGTTTGTTAAAATGGATTAAATATCTATTTTGATGTAGGGACCAAATAAAATGAAACGGACGGATATCATATACAATTAATTGAGAAAATTGAAAAGTATTAAAAATACTTCTAAACTTGGCGTGAATTATTAGTTTCGTCCCTGAACTATTGACAATTTCTACTTGACTGATTGAACTTAAATACACTCTTGATCTTGCCACATGGGTGAAATACACCTTGAATTCTTGTCAAATTTAGGAGTGTTTTCAACACTTCTCTTGACTTTTTATTAAGAGTCATACGCTCCTACAAGAGTTTGAGACCACTTGTTATGTCATGTAGCTGATTGAGAGTATATTTAAGTTGAGTTAGTCCAGTAGAAAAGTATTTTTAAGATTATCAATAATTTGAAGATGAGATTAACCATTCAAATCAAATTCAAGAATATTTTCTAATACATGTAGTAAATCTGATGAGGAGTTTAAACATAATAATTATAAACCCAATTTGTTGATTGATGACTTGATTGTCATTCCAATTCCATGATATATTTAATTTGTTTGTGGCAATAAGGATAATAATGGTCCAGTTTTAAAAATTGGCAAAGTTACATAAAGATAAATCATTTAATAGAAGCCATATATTCAACTTTGTCAAAAAAGTTGTGTGAAGTCCCAATAGTCTTGGATTACGTCTTAACTACTTAAAATTGAATTTGTGGTTGAGACCTTTGCCTTCCAAAGTCCAACTTGCTGTTTTTCTAAAAAAAAATTCCAATTTCAATAAGATATTCTTATAAATTATAAAAGGTGATTCAATATTCAAGATCTCTAATTAAGCATGAATGACATCATAACTTTTGGTGGTATCCTTTTTTTGTTTATTCAATTGCACATATCCGCGTCAATAAAAATTATTTTAAGGGATTATCATATAAATAGTTAGTCGGATACATTTTTTTTTAGTTAAACATATATATATACACATATATTATACATAATATTATATGTTCGCTAGCTATTTCTAATTTAAGCGATTGAATAAACAACTATTTTGATTAAGTTAATTCTTCTTAGTTTGTTTTTTTAATTGAAAGATTAGTTGATTGTGATTTTAGGAGTAGTGGATGATAAAGATTATGACAGTTTCAAATAAGCCAACATTTGAGATGACCCATCATGTATAATTGCCATTTTCACATTAATATTAGCATGTACTTAGGAATCTTTATTATGTCGGAATCTTAATCCTAAGTCTAATCAAATTCTTCAAGCCCTATATATTTGTTTAGAATCCAGATCGGTAATTATTAGTAAATGCGTTATAAGTAATATTTGTTATTTAAATAATATTTTTATCATTAAAAATAATTTAATAATTTCAGAGAAATAAAACGAGATGTATGAAAAGAATAACTCTATTAGTGACAAAAAAATTTCTTTTCCTTTTTTATAATTAAGTTCACATAATTAATATATAATGTTATGTGATTTATTAATAATTCTTTATTTTTATTTTTCAACAGGGAGACAATAACATAAAGACGTACCGTAAGCACCCTCGAAAAAAGAAGTTTGATTAGTGATCACTAGATTTAGATTAGGATTCTTTGTGGGACCATAACTCATAAGTTTATTGGCCCAACTTTATAATTGTGGACGTTAAGGGGCCGTTTGGATGTCAAAATGGAAGAATCTTTCATATTTAGGGATCCCATTCACCAACAATTGACTAGGACCCCTTCCGACGAGATGTAAAAATTAGATTGATTTGAAATTGAAATTTTTCTTGAATATAAAATTTAAATTTTTAAGTTATATTTTTTATAAAAATACCATAGTATGTGAAAATTATATAAAGTTCCTCAATTCTTATACAATTTTCGTAATTCTAAATAAATATTTGTAATTACATATTATTACGAACTTTTAGATACACTTAATTTTATAAAGGTTCACTAGTCAAAAAAAAAAAAATCTACATTAATAATACTTAACTAGTTATCTTTTTAGTATAATCTTTTCATGTTATAAAAATAATATATTTAGGTCGAGCATGAGATTTTTATTTTTTTTTGCAAAATTTAAAATGACAAATGTTTATTATGTATGAGGTTATTTTGTCTTGTGATAAAAGTTCCCCAACCAAATTTGTTTAGTTTAATAGTGTTTGTATGTTACTTTTGAATGAGTTGGTTACATAAAATAGATTATGATTTCAGTCAAGTCAAACTTATTTTAAAATGTTGGTGCAATTACTATCTTTTGGTATGCAGCTTAATTCAGAAAACAAATTTGTTGCTTTTGCTGATAAGATATTTCAAACTTGAGGCCTTCAACATGAAGAGTCTTCTATCATGACTTATTTTTATGAAAAAATATATTTTATAAGCTTTATATTATTATTAGTTATTATCATTGGGTATGTTATTGTTGTTGTTATTATTTATTATTATTTATGCATTATTATTATAAAGAATGTAATTCTTTGTCAATGTATTATGAATCTAAGTTGAACGTAAAAATTAGTTTAATCCCGTAAGCACTCTAAATTGAACCTTCCACTAGTGGACATGGAAAGTAACATGTAATTTTTAACTAAGGGTGACAAAAATGACTTGAAATTGTCAAAATGGTAAAAGCCATCGAACTAAGCGGTGAGGTCATTATAGTTTTGTAAGTCTAATTTGGTGATATTCAATAAAATTGAAACGATATAAAAAAAATTAACATGATCCTTATATAAGAACAACACGCACAAATAAAAAAATGCTAAAAAATATTAGAGGGTGAGGTTGTGGCTAACTGAAGATAAGATTCAGAAAAAAAAAAAAAGATAAGAATCTTTTCAACATTTTCTAATTTTGAGTTTAGATTCTAATATTCTTTTTTCAATTTTTAGCTAATTTCCAAGATACGGCACTTTAAGGAAGCCCCCCACATCAATCGACAAACACAGTGGTAAATAATAACGACTCCAATGCACCAAAAACTCCCAATTGCTTAATATCTTCCTAAAATCTTGAAAAAAGATTGAAGGAAAAGGACAAACAAAATTCTCAGAATGTCAGTCCGTGGTGGGAAATAGAGAAAAAAAGATATCATTTTTTATTGCTTTCAGTTTTTGTGAACTGCTATAGGTGAAAGGGAGGTGGCTTTTCAAGGTTTCAATAAGCGGTGGCAGTGAAGGAAGAAGAAAACAAACAGAAGGGGTTTGACCTTTTTCTCCTTTGGTGCGTCTAGATCACGCTTAATAGCTGTTTCTACTTTCTTGATTGGTTTGTGTTGCAAGAAAGTTTTTCTTTTTAATATTTTGATTGTTGTGGATCCAAGATTAGTTTTTTCTTCTTTATATAAATCATGGGTTCTTTTCTTCTTCTACATAGCTTCACCCTAAAACCCAGGTATAATTTTTACATTTTTTCTTCTTCAATTTCGTGAAAAATTGTTCTTTTTTTGTTTTTCATTCTGTATATATGATTATTTGGGTAATTGATATTGTATAAGCTTCCTTGTTGTTTCCTTTTGTTTTTTAGGAGGGATTAAGATGAACACGTAAAGAGGTTAACTTTCTGGTTTTTGGTTGCAGAGTATGGTTATTTTTATTTATTTTTAAGAGAGAGAGAGATGGGTTTACTTGTAGGGCCGATTTCTTGATCCCAAGCCTTATCGATAAAGATAAGGCGTTGGGCTAATCCAGTTCATTTTTTATGCATCAAATCATGACTAGTATTAGAGGAAATAAGCAGTTGGTTAAAAGTTTAAGCAAGTCCTGAGTAAGTGAATTTTGATTACCTCAAGAGTGGTCCTTAAGGGAGTACAACTAGTGATTGATACGTATAAGCAAGGCTAAGCAGAGTATTAATTTAGTCATAATTGCTCTTGTCATGATGTAAGGAAAGGAGAAAATCTATGAATGATGTATGATGCAGTTTTCAAAACGTCAACATCACTTAACAAACAGTTGGGATATCTTGTAATTATTTAAAAGCTGATAGGAGTCTGTTTAAATACTCGTCATTGTTTATTAATAAGTCAAGTTTAGAGTTGGCTTAGGTCGCAGGTTCAAGCCCCACACCATGCAAAGCGAAGCCCGGTATTTAAGTGGAGAAGGGTAGAGGGGCGGGCCCATTATCCACCGAGTTTAGAAGGCTGTGATTGGTCCAAAGGGCGGGTCACAGACGGATTTCTCGGTTATCAAAAAAATAAGTCAAGTTTAGAGTAAAGTATTTCTTCTAAACATAACTGTTTGTATGAATTCACTATCTGATACCCTTCTTTTGCTGAGACTTGGATCCAACATACTTGTGTCTCCATCATGCATCTATGGTGGTTCAGTTATTTGAAATCTTCACTTGTTGTGTGATCTTAGTTTCTTGGTTATGCTATATTTGGTGTATGTACTGTGTATTGTGCAACCATCAACCTTGAACAAGATGTGTTTAGTATCACTACTTGTGTAAGATTGCAAGATGTAAATCTTTTGTTAGAACTCGAGGTGAGAGTGTTGAATCTACTTTGTATCCTTTCATTACTTCTTTTGTTGGTTTTGTTGTGTGGTTCAATTTTCTCCCTGAATATTGCCTGTGGTTAAGTCAATGTAATTTTGCATCTAAAGCCTCATCTGTTGGATTGCAGGTTTCCCATTCATCGAAGCACCGCCAAAACTTCTATAGCACTATGATTAATCATAGTGAGGATGATGAATCATTGACAAAACCCCTCGGAAGGTGTTCAGTCTTTTATTACGGCATTGGGCACATGCTCAACGACATAACTTCAGCCTGTTGGTTCACTTATCTCTTAGTCTTTCTAACGGACATTGGATTATCCCCCAGGTTTGTTAATTATTTTCTTGCTGTTAGGTACTCTGATGAGCATGTGTCTTCCAATAATCTATTTAGCATTAAGACAAAAAAGAATAAAACCCCTTCCTGGCTCCTGCATCTTAAAATTATCATGTACCTCTTTTACTGTATTGTGATGTAGCTCGTCTGCTGATAGCAATCTAACATATAGCCACCTTTTTCACAATTCTTGAGTTAATGCTTACCACAACTTTATGTACTTTAGAGTGTGTTGTGTGAATGTTATGAGTTCAATGGAGTCTACTAGGAGCTTAGCTTCTAATTAGTTAAATAGAAAGACTGGTTTCATTTTTGTATACAATCATAGGGTATATCTGCAGCCAGCTATACTGGGGATACAACACTCAGGATGGGCATATGAAAATTGAACTGAGCACTGCCCTGTTATGCTGCTGTTAGCATGCCGCATCTAACTAACATTGTATAATGACAGTTAAAGGGCTCGCTACCGGGCTCTCAGTTCTAATAGTGGAATTTTGTCCTTAATTCACCCCATTCATGTTGGCCACTACTGCACTCTCCCCAATTTGTCAAGCATGTGACTTCTACACTCCTGTGTCCCTAGCGTTTCATTACCCCCCCCCCCCAAATGTCTAAATAAACTCAAAAGAAAAGGGTATATACTATATAGGATACCGTAGTTTCTGAAGCAATTGATTGTGTATTCATGTAGTGATGCTGCAGTTGTAATGCTCTCAGGTCAAGTTGCAGATGGATTGACTACTATATTTGCTGGGGAACTGGTATCTCTCAAGAACATAACTACTACCTAAACTTTGTCCTTATATCACCTACTGAGTTTAAAGCATCTTTTGTATTTTCCTGGAAAATGGATGAGATGACTTAAGAAAAACATGTTAAGATATTTTAATGTCATTTCCTAAAAGAGATCATGAAGTTGTTGCTAGATGAAAACATGCTCTACCATTTTCACCATTTCTCATCTAAACATATGCTTGTCTGTTATAAAATGTATAGTATTTCTTGTGTGAGTATTCCTTATTTATGCAGTCATTTTCTTAATAATATATTGGTTGGTTAAATGAAATAAGTAATTTTTGACATGAGAACAGCACATAGTCTCTTCAGGAGTAATAACAACTACGCCTCTATCCCCAGATAGTAGTGCATACCTTTATTTTTTTTATTATTGAACCTTCTAACTAATATTTGTTGTTCTACCTGATAGATAGACAGATTCGGGCATTTTAAAGTATGGCATATTGCAGGATCTCTCCTGGTTGCTGTCTCATTTTCTTCGGTGTTTGGCGGTTGCTTGCCTTGCAAACTTATCGGTTCTGATTCGGCCATGCTGCAAACTATTGGTTACAGCGTGTTCGCTGCAATCTTCAATGTGGGATGGGCTGCTACTCAAGTATCACACATGTAATGTTTGTTCTTATCTATCTTCTTGTTCTAAATATTATAAGACTGCCAGGTTTGCCCATTTACTCCTGAAAACCTTCTTATGGCAGGCTTAATATATTAGTCTACTATTTGGAGGGCAGTTTTCTGTGACTAAGTAAAAGATCTAGATCCATCAATCCTTTATAGAAAAAAACACCAGCTAATTGATGTCCTCCTTCTCCTCCTCAAGTTATAAGCAATAAGAATGCGAATGGTAATCCATGTACTTTCCACCGCAAAAAAATTTATCTTTCTCCATGTTCATCAAAAAGAAATACTCTCCTGTTGCTGCAGTAAACTAATGGCTTGGCCTGAAAAATATAGTATTAGAACTGGACTACTATGATAGGATGGTAGACAAACCTAAGACAAGGAAGCTAAGTTCGTACGGGGGTTGTATCTGACTGTCACGGCGGAGTGACTAACAGGCTTCTATGCTAGCAAGCTTCCAAAGAGGTGGTGTATTCACATCTTAGGCAAATCCAACCCACAAAAAGAGAACATCTTAGGCAAATATCACATCGGAAAGGGAGAGAAAAGTAAAGTACTTTATAATACAGAGGATGTACTTTTGAACTCGATGTGAATTATCCAAGAGACAGTTGTGAGGCCAGTTGTGCCAAAGTTGACAATGTGTACCATGGACTTGGACTATGATACTCTACTCCCTGCTTTCATTACATAGCTTCCTGATTGCTATGGATAGTAACCTGTATAGAGCTGGTGAATATAGCTTGCTTCTGGACTTCTATCACAACACCAGTGCTTATCCCTTGTTTTGTGAACTCGGGAAAATGTCTGTCAGTCTATTTATGGTTTCCTCTCAAATAGTGGTGCTGTAAGAACTACATCTGTTCATTCTTTAATACCAAACTTGTATTCCATAGCTATCTCCTTTGATCCTCCTCCACCGCCACTCACTCAAATGTCCGTAAGACCACACATATTCTTCCAACTGAACTAGCTAGAGTGACCATCGCTTTTGCGCACTGAAGCTATGTAGGATCCTGA
>JAJOOR010010790.1:0-12077 GCA_036250505.1 Solanum acaule | reverse complement strand
CTTGCTGTAGGTGCCGTTCACCAGCATCTGATTCAAAATGGCCTTAGAATGTCTGCTTCAATTGTTGCTGATACTGCCCAATGCTTCAGTACTCATCAGTTTGCTTGCTTGATCGGATTTGGTGCAAGGTTATTTTCAGGATATAAAACTCCTTTCTGGTTTTATTTCCCCTCCTCATTACAAGATGTCTAGGTGATTTGAAGTGCATCAATCTGTACTCTTTTGTCAGTCTGTACAACATACTAACCAGAACAGATACTGCAGTTAACTTAATCCAAAAGATGGAACAATGTATCGTTCAGTCTGTACGACATACCACCCTCTTTATCTGTGATCTGTCACTGAACTTATTAGATTAGTTCAATTTATTTTACCACTGTGGTAAATTAATCTTTTGCCCTTAATGTAAATCATCTGGGGTCAGTTCTGCTGTTGTATTCAGGCAATGACTTACTTATATTTTCTTTTTCATTCAGTGCTGTATGTCCATACTTGGCATTTGAGACATGTCGACAATGGCGCTTGAGCACTAAAACTGTGAACTTGATGCGAAATGGGAAAATGCCTAGTGTTACCATTGAACAAGCTCAAAAGAACTTTTGCAAGGTATTCCTTTTCTTGTGATTGTATGTTTACTAAAATTCTGTTTCCTCGTTGGCATTTTTAATAAAGAGCACGTTGGAGATATGTTTTGCTAATGGAATTTTAGGGTTCAGACGTGCATTTTGCTTTTATCTACATAACTTTTGAAGACACAACTGACAGATGCTTGTAGTTCAAAAGAGACGATGTTGACTTGATCTTTTTCCCCTCAATTGCAGGCAATTAAATCTGGCCTTCTCAAAATTCTTTCAAAAATGGGGATCTCCTTGCTCTCCAGGTATCTGCCAATATAGTTTGAGCCAGCAATTTTCCTATTGTAGCAATTCTTTCTTTTCTTGTTTTTTTCTGTCTTCTTTATGTCAGTTTACTCTTCTACGTTTCCTCATCTGCTTTTCTCACCAAAAACTATTTGGTTCAGTTATTGTGGTGCACAGATATTTGAAATCTATGGATTGGGGAAGGAGGTTATGGATATTGCATTCTGTGGCAGTAAATCGAGCATTGGTGGATTAACCCTTGATGAGGTATTAAGAGATGAAGCATCTGATCTGTGAATGGCCAATCGTGTATCAATTTTGGTAAATAGTGTTGAAAGTCTTAAACTATGTTGGCAATTAGGTAAAGGGAGGAAAGCAGAGTGTGGGAATTTTTTTTCTTTTCGCTTGCTTGGTATGACAAGAAATAGGGTAAGTGAAGGGAAAAGTGAAGTTTTTTCTTCTGGGACCCACTTATTTCCCTCTTGCTTTCGTTCCTTTTTGCCCTCGGTACTTTCCCTTTCCTTATCCAGTTGCCAAGCATAGCACCCCTCACATTCTATTGTAGGAACCATCAAGCTCAATAGTAGCAAGGAAACCACATTAATTGCACTGCTTCTTGAACATATGAGGTCTGTGTACTAAGACTAATAAAAGAAGTTTTGCATTTATAACTCTTCACTCTGAAGTGTGGAGCTTTTCATCCACGTACTCTATCTTTGTTGCTCGGACTGTTCAAATTTTTTGAGTCTTCTTCAAAGTAGTATATTTGTAAGGATCTGACATGGTTGTGACAGCATTTATGAAGAGTCTGAGCAACATAGGTCTATGTATTGCACGTGAATTCTTCTTTAAGGGTCTCATTTTAATGATTGGAATTCACTATGAGTAAACTGTTACATTAATGGTGAGTTTCCTCGATTTCAAAGTGATATGTTCCACTGAGCAAGCTGATCAACTGATCTTATTACAGTGCTAATGGAGTCGTATGGAATGTACTATACATACTATATTTGGCCTTGAAATGATTTTGGTTGTATCTTACCTATAAATATTTGTTCGCTGCTTTAATTGCTTTCTTATAGCATAAGATGTTGATCACATTCATTTTGGGAAATCTAGCTTCTTCAAGAGAATAAAGATATAGAAAGTATTGGAATTTGGAAGTATATTGAAAGTGTGTAACTTTTTAGCTCCAATTTCAGTGGGATAGCTGTTTTGTAAGCTTCAGCTTTAAATATTGATATGCGAAATAGTTGGTTGGTTTCTGCAGTGGTCCAATCAGACTGCTGGGAAAACCTTTGATTTAGTTAGGCAGAAATAGCTAGCTTTAGAATTAACATGATGATTGTTTCGCTTCTTTGCATAATTGATAACAAATTGAAATAAATAATTGGTTAAAAGTTTACCTTGATCTCTGAAGTTCTGCAAAATGTTGGCTCAGATGACATGGCGGTATACTTACAATCTGTTCTTTTCGCAGCTGGCAAGAGAGACTTTATCATTCTGGGTGAAGGCTTTCTCTGAAGATACAGCAAAACGACTAGAGAATTATGGGTTCTTACAATTCAGACAAGGAGGTATATTTTTCTAGAGGCTAAAACATAGAGGTTTTGGAAGTATATCTTTTCATCATACAGTATCCAGATCTATGGAACCTAAGCAAATGTTGTAAAACTGTATTGACCTTTAATGTTGTTTAAAGTCTGCATATACCATGCCAGTTTCTTGTGTATTTCTAGTTCAAGATAAAAACATTGCATGTGAGCGCTCTGGTAGATTTTCTTAACATGCTAGACTCCAAGCTTGTAGAGACGTAGTCGTTAGGAAGCCAAGATTTACCAAATTGAGATTCTCGTGTCAACTCATAATGGTGGTCTGCTGAGTTTGTTAAACAGCCTTTGGCATTCTATTTCTTATGTGTCTGTTGTTTTTTTAACATTCTAGACTCCAAAAGCTAGTATAGAGGGTAGCTGACTCGGATAGCACTGTTATCCAAAAAAAAAAGGAGATTGTATAGGTATAGGTGTAGGTCAGAGTTGCCTCTCTAGTCTCTACCATGCAAAGGTAGGGGTAAAGTGTGTGTATATCTTACTCTCCCATACCTACTTAAGGGATTACAAAGGGTATGGTTTTTTTTAATGTATTAGATGTGTCTTAATTTTCTTGATTTTAAGACTAGGTTACTTTTAAACAAACATTTGAAGGGATAAGAGAAGTAACCTAGATAGTGTCGATTAGCTTCTGCCACCTTCACTTTTCGATGTCTGACCAGGATAACTTGTGCATTGCCAGAGTTCAGTGAGGAAAGTTGTGATTCTATTTCCTTCCCCCTCTATGTGCATTTTGCGGAGTCTTTTTTGAGAGAAGGGTCCAAGAAATAACAGAGTCGTGTCTACCTGCTGGCTAGTCCTATAGTTCCATGTTCCTCCAAGAAACCAGCTTTCTTAGAATCTTATATCTTGTTAAACTTGTGTTCCCTTCTTGCTTCTCTTGAGCAAAAGCTACATGGTGAAGGAAAAATCAATATGGTGCACGTACCTTAAATTGTTACAAGTGCGGCAATCTGGTGCTTTCGACATGAAATAGGGATGTCATTTCGAGCTGTATTTTGTGAATCAAAAGATACTCTTTTAATCATCCTTTTTTCTGAGAAATGAAAAGTAGTGTTGGTATCTTTGTCTCAAGATGAAGTCTTAATAGATATGGGCCTGTGTTCCTTTTTTGTTTTCATTTCTTTGACTCTCTCTTCCCTTAAATTAAAAGGTGAATACCATGGAAACAACCCAGAGATGTCGAAACTGCTCCATAAAGCTGTCCGCCAAAAGAGTGAAAGTGCATATTCAGTATATCAGCAGCATTTGGCTAATCGACCTGTAAACGTGAGTTGTTTTACTAGATTCTGTTTCTTGTACTTGGACATCTTTGCATTTTCTTATCATCTGGATATCTAATTTAATCCTGTAGTTTACTACTACCGACTTTATGTATTTCCTGATGCATCCACAGCCAAATATCACTCCAGAAAAAGCGGAAGCATAAGGTGCATTAATAGTAATTGCTGACATAATACATTCTAGAAATTTCCCCTCTGTTGCTTATGCTCAGCCGAATATCACTCTTGAAAAAGCAGATTCATAAGATGCATTAACAGTAATTGCTGACATAAACCTTTGAGTAATTTCCCCTCTGTTGTTTATGCACAGCCAAATATCACCCTTGAAAAGCGGATGCATAAGATGCAATTAATAGTAATTACTGGCATAAACCTTATGGTATTTTGGCCTCTGGTGTTTATGCACAGCCAAGTATCACTCTTGAAAAAGCGGATCCATAAGAGACATTAATTGTAATTGCTGACATAAACCTTCTAGTAATTTCCCCTCTGTTGTTTATGCACAGCCAAATGTCACAGTTGAAAAAGCGGATGCATAAGATGCATTCATAGTAATTGCTATGTTATCAAAGGGGAAAAGCGCAAAAAAGCTCTAAGGTCCATTGGGGCTTTAAGCGCAAAGTTAAAATAAAGCGTTGGCTTTAACAGAAGGAGGCGCAAAGGGAGAGAAAATACAAATATATATATTTTGTCCAATGCTAATAATTATAAACATTAATGACAAATATATGAACAAAGAAATTGAATTTTTTTTATGATAAAGTGAAATATCAATTGTTTAGTGTCATGTCTTCAGCAAAGGCTCACTGGCAAGGAAAAGTATGCCTTAGAACTTGACGACACCGAAGCACTCAACACGTTTTGAGCCTTGCTTCAGGGCTTAAGCACACCTTTGACAACACTGGATTACTCTGACATAAACCTTCTAGTAATTTCCCCTCTGTTGTTTATGCACAGCCAAATATCACCCTGAAAAAGCGGATGCATAAGAGGCATTAATAGTGATTGCTGACATAAACCTTCTGGTAATTTTCCTCTGTTGTTTGAAAAAGCGGATACATAAGATACATTAATCTAATTGCTGACATAAACCTTCTAGTAGTTTCCCTTCTGTTGTTTATGCACAGCCGAATATCACTCTTGGAAAAGCAGATTGCATAAGATGCATTAAAAGTAATTGCTGACATAAGCCTTCTAGTAATTTCCCCTCTGTTCAATCTGTTAAAGATGAAAGAAGGGTGAATACACAAAAACAGATCGTCGTTTCTGAAGATATCTATTTATTGCAGGTTCTCAGAGATCTTCTTGAATTCAAAAGTGATCGTTCACCTATACCAGTTGGAAGAGTGGAACCTGCTTCAGCAATTGTGCAGCGGTTTTGTACTGGTGGCATGTCACTTGGAGCTATTTCAAGGGAAACTCATGAAGCTATTGCAATTGCAATGAATAGATTGGGTGGAAAGTCGAACTCAGGAGAAGGTGGTGAGGTATGTTGTACCTGTGTTGTGTTGAGCACAGTACCATTGGAATTGTTCTTTATCACCGACTATTCTACAGAAATGATGATGTTTTGATTGTTAATTTCAAACAGGATCCAATTCGCTGGAAACCACTTACTGATGTCATTGATGGATATTCTCCAACACTTCCACACCTTAAAGGTCTGCAAAATGGAGATACTGCGACAAGTGCAATTAAGCAGGTACGTGCACTATGAGTTTGCTCTGATGTTTGTTCGTCCTTTTCATCTAAGTTGTGTGGCTCATCCCTTTGATGCCGCACGCATGTCGGATTCTCCAAAAATAATGTACTTTTGGAGAATCCGACATGCATTCATTGACATTCTTGAGAAGTCTGAGCTACATAGCGTTTTAAAGGTAGGTTATTTTCCTGATCACTTGTGGAGAATGCACTTGACTTCCTTACAACCTTTTCAGGTTGCTTCTGGACGCTTTGGTGTTACTCCTACATTTCTAGCTAATGCCGACCAGTTAGAAATTAAAATTGCTCAAGGTGCAAAGCCAGGTGAAGGTGGCCAATTGCCTGGTAAAAAAGTCAGTGCTTACATTGCTAGACTAAGGAATTCAAAACCTGGAGTTCCTCTTATATCTCCACCACCACACCATGATATTTATTCTATCGAGGATCTTGCTCAGTTGATTTATGATCTTCATCAGGTGAAATGCGTGTTTTCTTGTTCCTTTCTATGACGATTACATTCATGAGCAGTATCAACCCAGAAGCTAAGGTATCTGTAAAGAATAATATTATGTTTTCATTCATGAGCAGGTCAACCCAAAAGCTAAGGTATCTGTAAAGCTTGTCGCTGAAGCTGGTATTGGTACTGTGGCTTCTGGGGTGGCAAAGGGAAATGCTGATATCATACAGGTAACCAAATAGTTGTGCCTGTAGCTATGCATCCTTTGTGCTTTGATCTGTTCAGAGATTGAAGCTTAAATTTAAAAGAAAGAGGAGAAATTGGCCATGTTTCCTGAGAGAGAGACTGCGAGCTAGCTCAGCTATCAAACATTTTTCAGCTGGCTGTTATGGTGGACCACTTGCAATTTCTTTTTCCTTTTTTTTTTAATGAAGTAATAGCTTATTAAGGTGGTGGAAGAATTCTCAGTATGTAAATGGCAAAACTAGAGACCAATAAATGTGTTGTTCTTCAAATAACCGCTAGTCATCTATACTAAGTGGAACCTCATGTTTGCACCATAAATTAACTAGAAATAAATGGCAGACCTTCATCTGCTAATAATCATTTTTATACCTTCAGATGCTTTCCTGTTCCTTTCCCTCCAAAATTAAATGACTTGAAGCTTTGTAGGAGTTGAAATTTAAATGACCATTACTTTTTATTTTTTTTCCTGTAGGTAAATCCAAAACATCATTATTAAGGTGTAGTTCCAAATGCCCTATTCCCTATCAAAATGATACTTTGGATGTGACAGTTGGTTGTCTCACATCCTTTTTATATACAATTAAATTATTTTTTGGCTTGGTACAATTAGATAAAAATTATATTATTAATTTCTATAGATTGGAGGGAAAGGTGGGAGTCATCTTTTACATTCTTAATGTTAAGATATTTGAAATCCTAAAACTAATTTACCTTTAATGTCATTAGGTATGAAATGGAAACAAAGAATGATCCAATATTAGGTTCAAAATAGAATTCGAACATCTCATTGACAATCACTTCTGCAATTATGACACATCATGTGGAGATGCTAGTTGAAATATACGAAGACATTTCCATATACCTTTAACTTGTATCTAAGCAACAGAATTGAATTAATGGTTTCTCCAATGATGGTGAATTTTTAGTTGTGGGTAATTGCTTACTACACCTAAGTACAATCATTTGTATAGTCTTGGCAAGTTATACCTCATAGGTTCATAGTTATTCTATGGCCTCTTTTGTGATGTATCTGGTGTAGACTGTAGAACCTTCCTTGTTTTGGAGTAGGACGGTTGGGGGAGGAGAAGGTGATACCTTTGTGTAAGTGTTGGTACTAAAATTGCTCAATCGTATTCATCTATAGAGGTATAGATTTATATTAAAGAGAAAGAAACAAACTAGTAACCTGATCCCTTAGTTCTAGGAGATTTGAGAATCAAGGAATGATTTCAGCTGATGCAATTTCCTGAAATACTTGATTGCATGGCAGATCTGATTTTATCAGTTCAATTAAGATACTAGTCCTACAAATCAGATCTGATCACAATTGATCATAACCATATACAAATCAGCATTCCCACTCAAGTTGACATGTATATATCTGTATGCCTAACTTGCTTACGAAAATTTCAAATTTTTGATGTTATTTTGAAAATCAAACATAGTAAGCTAAGTCTTTTTGGCGGTTGTCATTTGCAGATATCAGGGCATGATGGGGGAACTGGAGCAAGCCCAGTAAGTTCAATTAAGCATGCTGGTGGCCCCTGGGAGCTTGGACTTACAGAGACACACCAGGTTATCTTTTTACTGTAGAAATGAGCCATTTTCAGTGTCTATCTAATAATTATTCTTATTACATGGAAGTTCGTTGCATTAAATACTTTCTTCGTTTTAAGTATGTTCTTTTTCTGTTTTAATTCTTTGAATGGATGTGTGCAGACACTCATTGAAAATGGGCTAAGAGAAAGGGTTGTTCTTAGAGTTGATGGTGGATTTAAAAGTGGATTTGATGTCATGATGGCTGCAGCAATGGGTGCAGATGAGTATGGATTTGGTTCGGTAGCAATGATAGCCACGGGTTGTGTGATGGCTCGCATATGCCATACTAACAATTGTCCAGTTGGTGTTGCCAGTCA
Source organism: Solanum acaule (assembly GCA_036250505.1). NCBI lineage: Eukaryota > Viridiplantae > Streptophyta > Magnoliopsida > Solanales > Solanaceae > Solanum > Solanum acaule. The sequence continues at coordinate 4,004 of JAJOOR010010790.1, read as the reverse complement.
GGTAGCCTATGTCCCATTTTCAATCATCTTCATCATATTTATTGATAATCTTTGAATTTTTCTAACATTTTGGTTCTCAAAAACTGTTAGAGAGAGGAGTTACGAGCTCGGTTCCCAGGTGTTCCCGGAGACCTTGTTAACTACTTTTTGTATGTTGCTGAAGAGGTAACCTCACTTGTATTTCTATAGAAAATACAGACTGTTCATTTCCTGGGTTAACTTGCAGTATTCCATTGAGAAAATGTCATGGTTACATTGATCATTTAGGTTAGAATTTGAACAAGAATAGGATCGTATAAATTGTCTTACTTGAAAAGGATTGTAATTTAGTGTCTATAAATAGGGCTCAATATAATAATGTAGAAAACACAATTCAATACTCCTTTTGTCCCAGTTTATATGACTTACTTTCCTTTTTAGTCAGTCCCAAAAAGAATGACACATCATTTCTATATTAAGTAACAATTTAACTTTAAAATACCCATTTTACCCTTAATGAAATGATTTATAGTCACACAAATATCTATCAATTACTTTAGACCACAAGTTCCAAAAGTATTTTCTTTATTTCTTAAACTCCATGCCGAGCCAAACTAACTCATATAAAATGGGATGGAGTGAGTAATAATTTTTTCCTTTCTCACATGGTATCGGAGTATTAGTGAGAAACATCCGAAAAATACAGTCAAAGTGCCATCTGTCAATTTTGGTGACTGTAACAGTTGTTTGCGTCATCTTCTTCTTTCCTTCAGTGTTCGCAAAAACCAACACTGCCATCAAGCTTGGAAAGCTCCAGTGACCAAACCCCAGAAAAACACTCTGGTTGAACTCCAATCACACGCGACTTAAACCTCTGATGCCTATGACACATGCGCCGGTACACGAGGCTTGTTCCAACATGTTCTTTCGAGCCTTGTTTTTTCTGTTGAGGTAGCCTAGGTCTTGCAAACCTTACTATCATCTGGCACCGCCAGTGAGCTTTTCCGCCGAGATTTGGATTTACCGATAACCAGATCTATGTTTCTTGTGCATACCAGTCTATTATGATAATATCTCATTGAGGGTAGGATATGGGAGTAGAGTTAGTTTTGGGGGAAATTTATGGTATGGAGATGCTTAGTTATAAGATAAGTTTCCAAGCATTTATAGGGTATCTTTTCAGAAGGAGGCGATAGTCAAACAAATTTAGGGGGACACAAGGGGAAGAAACACTGTGGGATTTGAGGTTCAGAAGGGATTTCCAGGATTGGGAGGGGAATGAATTTTAAAGTTTCTAACTTTACGCCATCAACATTGTGAGCCTTTAAAAGATACGATACGATGAGATAGAAACTGGGGAACAATTGCTTGTTTTCTATAATGAGATGCTTCTGGTGAGGGTGGAGGAAATTTTTTCTGTAAGGTCGATTTGGATTCCTAAGGTGCTGAGGAAGGTGTGCTTTTTCACATGGTTAGCTGCTAGAGAGGTGATTTTGATGGTGGAATACCTTAGAAAGTCTGTACAGCTGGTATTATTTATGCAAAGAGGCAGGCGAAGATATTATCATCTTCTACTACACTGCCTGGCCAAGAGATTATGGTGAGATATGATCAGTTGGTTTGGTATGTCTTGGGTGATGCCAAGGTCTGTGAAAGATCTGTTGTCTGCTGGAAAGTTGGAAGAAGCTGGAGAAAGACCAGGACTAGGAATGCTGCACCTCAGGCTTTGATGTGGATAATTTGGATAGAGAAATATAAGCGTTTTTGAAGGGGTAGAAATGAGTTTTGGGCAGTTAAGGAGTAGTCTTCAGTGTGTTATTTGTTTGGTTTACCCATGTAGTCCTGAATTTATAGAGGATTGAGTGTCTTTTGTACAAAACCATATTCTTTTGTAGGTTCTTTACTGTTTGGTATACTTTTTGTATACGGTCGATTTTGGCCTTTTGATTTTTGAAATGAAATGATTTACCTGATCAAAAAGAAAAAGACTTCTTTTGTTGGAGGTTATGGACAAAGCACGTGCTCCCAATGACACGAGATGAAAGAGAGAAAGATAAGTGGGGTAACAAAACCGGATGTGGAACTTGATTCTTGGTAGATAAGGAAGGAATACGATTAATGAGATAACATGATGTGAGAACTGCATCAGCCAAAAATGTGATGGAACATGATTTGTGGATAGAAACCCAAATTGATTCCGGCTTTTAGCATGGGATGTCTGAAAATATTAAAACAACTCAGATGGATATTTCCTCTGCAAAATCCAAATCACCTAGAATATCAGCAAACAAACAAAGTAGCAAAATCTTAGGGTAGAAGTGACCCGACTAGGACCTGAAGCTCTTCCTTGGTATCAAGATGTCAAAGGGAAATGAGAGAAAGTATGGTTACCGAGTTATCATGAGTCACACTTTAATGTAGACATCTGACACCAACAAGGTACCATTTTCTGAATTTATGATAAGCTGAGATGTCCCAACTTGGTATGTAATAGATGTGACCCGATTAGGACCTGAAGCTCTTCCTTGTTATCAAGATGTCAAGGGAAATGAGAGAAAGTATGGTTACCGAGTTATCATGAGTCACACTTTAAAGTAGACATCTGACACCATCAAGGTACCATTTTCTGAATTTATGATAAGCTGAGATGTCCCAACTTGGTATGTAATAGATCGAGTGAATCACTAGCAGGGAAACTACGGAAAGAGGACAAGGTGTAAGTGATTTAAGATTTAGGATAAGTGATCAATGAATAAGAGATTAAAAGATCACCAGAAACATAGAGAATTGAATTTTGAAGTTAAGGAAGAACATGGGCTAGCTTGACCTATTCCAGATGCCATGGTTTGAGAACCATTGCGAGTGCCGAAAGAAATCTGGAGTAAGAAATAGTAGCAAAAAGAGATTTATCACTAGAAATGTGACCGGATCCACTTGAATGAATGACTCAAATACAGGAAGAAGAAGATTGAGGGAGCAAGTCACACTATTACCTGTTTGAACGACATAAGTTATCTCACGAGTTGTCTGCTTATGTGCTTTGAGTTGAAGCAACTCAATATAATCCAACAAAGAGACCAATAATCATCCGATTATTTGAAGTATTGGATTCCATTTTGTTGCAACCAAGTTTCTTGATAACCTCAGGAAGATGGCTGGAAAATGACTAATTTTTGTCGCCGGAAAGTTTAAACTTGCTGTAATATGCTCAAATCTGGCCATAAGATTTTGAGAACAATCACATGCTTGGTACGACTCAAAGTGTCAAAAACATTGCAAGATCAATGTTACAAAAATGAAGAAAAACTGGAAAATTGACTATACTTGCTGGAAGACATAGTTCCCACAACTGAAATCCCCACAAAACATTGATAGGTCGAGTGAGAAGGAGTAAGCGACTACTACAGTGTTGAGAATATGCAAAAGAGCAGTTGGAAATGATAGTTCCCCAGAAAACTCATTGGACCTCGCCGGAACCCTAGTTCATGGTCAGAATACCCCCAAGAACCAAAGGAACAAGCCTGCTTTTTATCATAAATGGACGCACGCCCCGACACATCACATAGACCGTACCAGATTTTTTTTCTATTCAGCGTGTGGAAGCACATGACGATACCTTTTTCGGCATGGCTGGATGGGCTTTTGTTGTCGAAATATGCCCGACGTTGTGGTGGTTTCGGTTTATGCACAACACTCACGAAAATAGGAGGCAATTGAAACAGGTTCGCAGTCACTAGAAAATTGCATGACGACGATCTTTCTTTCTTCTGGAAGTCGCAAATTGTGAATTGATTAATATCTAACCTTGCTCTGTGTGTAAACTCCGCTTGATTATTCCTTAAAGCTACTCAGTCTTAGATAGTGAATATACAAGTTCTAAGATAGGAAGGAAAATATTCTACCTAATTACATAATTGATCTGATTAGATCTGACTAATCCTAATCGATACACAACGTCATTTACAATATTCGTACAACTTTCTTAACATTTTCACTACTTGGGGGGGGGGGGGCCCCCCCCCCCC
>JAJOOR010010788.1:0-13489 GCA_036250505.1 Solanum acaule | reverse complement strand
TTTACATTTATAAACGTAATCCTAAAATTATTTAAGGATAAAATGGTCTAAACCTTCCCCCCCCCCCCCCCCCCCCCACCCAACCTATACCCGAAATCTCAACTACACACTCCAACTTCAAGGGTGTCTTATCACCCCTCTGAAATATTTAAAAATGAAATAAATAACCCCTTAAAATGTTATAACCACTCATGTGTCATGTGGTGAAACACACGCACTTGACACGTGTTTTTCACCAATAAATCTTTTTTAATTATTTTTTCTCCTTTTTCTTTATCCTTTCTTCCTCAATTATTTTTCAACCTTAATTCTTTGTGAAAGTTTTGATTTAAAATAATATTGAGGGATTTGAATCCAACTTGGGAGAATTTATTTATTTTTGTTGAAGATTTAGTTACCTAGTGTAGTTGTAGAGAAATGTAGACTTGCCGCCTCCTCCATCCTTTTCTTCAACCCTGCCGCTAAAAAGATCGATATCACCGCCACCATCTCCCCCCTCCACCTCCACGACCCCTAAATGTTTTACTAGGAATACACTATGATCTAATCCTTTCAGGTTAACTTCCACATTATCTCTTAGTTATAGGAGGTGTTTTAAAAAGCAGATGAGGGATTTTGAATAGAGATCTAGAAGACGAATGATTTTTGAGGAGTTTAAGAAAATGATGAACGCGATGGTGGATTTTGAACATAGATCTAATCCTTGGTTTCCGCCTTTGTCATCTTCCATCTCTTCACCGTTAACTCTTTCACTTTCTTCACCTGCTCAAAGTTTTAACCCAAAAAATATTTGTTGTCTTGTCAATGAATTGAATACAAAGTTTAGTCTTCTATAACAAATAAATTTAATCTAAACCCCTCTTTAGTATATAAAGTAGTTGAATTTATATTCAACAGTAAAAAATAAGTATCTTTCTTCAAAAAGTTAAGAACATTGTTATGTAAAGACACAAAATCTTATAAAGAGAAGAAAAAGTTTGATGGATTGGTTTGGATTACAAATTACTTCTTTACAAAAATTAAGAATTAATTAGGAGATGAATTCCAAAAAGGTTGCCGGAAAATCTTCAAAATCTGACCATGGCAAAATTTAGATTAGGAAAATAGTTTAGATAATAAGAAAGAGAAAGAAAAAAATGAAAAAAGAAAGAGAAAAAATTACCAAAAAGAAAAAACAGTCATCTCACTCGCCCAAAGAGAGTGAAGGCACTCTCAGTGCCAACTCAGCATTTCAGGAGTTATTTCTTTCATTTTTAAATAGTCCAGGGGGTGATAGAACACCCATAAAGTTGAAGTGTGTAGTTGGGATTTTATGTATAGGTTGGAGGGGTTTTGGACCATTTTCTCGCTTAATCACCAAAATTCAAGGTGACGTATTTGTATATTTTTCAAGAACTATTCTTATCCTAAAATATATGAATTATATATATATATATATTATGTTTTTTAATTTGGTATACCATTAATAAGTTTATAATCACATTTTTACTATAAAAGCCCAGTTGTATGTAATCTCCTAACAATGTACATATAATAACATTATCCTAAAACATATTTAATAATAATTACCAACAATCAAGTTGACATATCTATAATTTTTTCAAAAGTCATTCTTATCCTAAAAGATATCAGTAATTTTGAATATGTTATGTTAATTAATAAGCCCACAAACATATTTTACTAAAAAAGCTGAATGCAATTTCTTTCATCGCCACCATCAAGAAAAATATTTTTTTTTGTACATAGTATATTCCATCTCAAGCAAGGTTTCTACTTATTAACCTTATATTTACAAGATTTTTTAATGTCTGACTGTATGCATGAGTGATTTTCATGAGATTATTTTCTATTGTAAGATAATTATTATTTTGATTTTATTTTATGTGTAGCTAAAATGAATACTTTCAGCAACAATAACAAGTTCAACAAGAAGAAAGTGGTGTTCATAATGGGAGCAACAGGAACGGGAAAATCCCGTCACTATGTTCACCTTGTCGCCCATTTTCGAGGAGAAATAATCAACTCAGACAAAATGCAAGTATACAAGGGACTTGAAATTGTTACAAATAAGATCACACACACTGAGAAACAAGGTGTATGATAGTATTTGTTAGGTATATAAATTTATTTCCAACAATATTTATATCAAATGACTACCTAGATAATTTAATAGTAGTAATTATAGATTCTAGTAGAAAAAAAATACTTTACTATTAAAAAATTATTTATTCCAATTGTGAGAAAGTTAATTTGATCACACTTTCTTAGGTAAAATTGAGCCAGATTTTGACTTCACAGCTAAAGATTTTTGTTTGCAAGCTATTGCCTACATAGAAATTTTTTTGAAGACTCGACGTGTTCCAATTATTGCTGGAGGGTCAAATTCGTATATTGAAAAACTTGTGGAAGACCATGTGTTCATGTTCAAATACAAGTATGATACTTGCTTTATTTGGATGGATATAGAGCAATCCGTCTTGAACCATAGAGTTGACATGAGGGTTGATCAAATGGTCAATGCAGGTAATTTTTGTAATTGTTTTATGTATCAATCAAGATATAATTATGCATCTAGCTAAAAACTTTTCTTATATAATTTTCATAATAATATTTTTTGTTATCAAATTTATGTTCCACTAAATAAAACTCTTCTTTATATTTATGTTGCATGCAGGGCTAGTAGATGAGGTGCGGTAGATTTTCATTCCAGATGCAGATTACACCAAAGGAATTCGACGGTCCATTGGTGTCCCTGAAATGGACAGATGTTTAAGAGAAGAAACAAATATAGAAGAAGATGATTCTTCAGTCGTCAATTGCTAATATCAAGCGTAATACTCGTTTATTAATTTATCACAAACTTGACAAGTTTCAACGGTTAATAAATGAGAAAATGTGGTTGGTGCTTCATATTATTGCTACTGATGTTTTCAAAGGAGATAGAAAAGAAGCACTTGACGAAGCATGGAGGAATACCGTTTTGCAACAATGCGTGGATATTGTGAAAAGATTTCTCAAAAATGATGATTACAATATTATTATTGAGTGAACATAATTTATCATTATCTCTATCTTGAGTTATTTTGTCTCTTCGGCACTTTAATTTTTGACATATTTTGTACATTTTGTATCGGATTACAGATATATATATGATATGACCTTTATTTCTATATATATTATTCTTGTCTGTAAAAACATTGTTATTTATAGAGCAAATATTTAAGCTTTATAAAAAATATTTTTTTAAGTTCTGATCTAAGCCCAATCATCAAGTCCAAGTCCAAGTCTTCTATATTTAATATATATTAATATAAATACGTACTTACACAATTACATAAGATCATTCATAATGTTAAGGTAATAGAATGAGAAAATAAATGACCATAAATGTTCGGGAAGATTATACCCTAAAAGAATTTGAAAGAATAGAATTCTTAACTCAAAATTTAAAATTGTTACATAGACAAACAAGAGAAAATAGTAAATTTGCAATCTATCAGTAATGATCATTTAAGATAATATATTCTACTTAATTCAATCACGGTGATGGAAGCTTGATTCAATAAAATCTTAATCTATTATGACATGTTGGCAAAGTTAGTATAAGTACTCGTAATTGAAATAGTTATCGATAATTGTTCCCTTCCCTCTAATGGAATTAGACTTAACTTTTCTTACGTGTTGTTAAATAGTGTAAGAATCGACGCATTATCACTTGAATATATTCCGTCAGAAATATTATTGCGTTCTTTTTACAATCCTTTTGTAATCGATCTTTTCGTCAATTCTGTAGGTGATCTCATAACAATGTACATCTAGAAACGTCATCCTAAAATTATTTAAGCTCAATCACCAATATTCAAGGTGACGTATCTGTATATTTCTTCAAGAACTATTCTTATCCTAAAAGATATGAATTTATATATATATATATATATATATTTAGTATACCAATTAATAAGTTTATAATAACATTTTTCCATCTCAAGCAAGGTTTCTACTTATTAACTTTATATTTACAGGATTTTTTAATGTCTGATTGTATGCATGGGTGGATTTCTTGACATTATTTACTATTGTAAACTAATTATTATTTTTATTTTATTTTGTGTAGCTAAATGAATACTTTCATCAACAATAACAAGTTCAACATGAAGAAAGTGGTGTTCATAATGGGAGCTACAGGAACGGGAAAATCCCGTCTCTCTGTTGGCCTTGCCACCCATTTTCATGGCGAAATAATCAACTCAGACAAATGCGAGTATATAAGGGACTTGAAATTGTTACAAATAAGATCACACACACTTAGAAACAAGGTGTACGACACTATTTGTTAAGTATATATATTTATTTCCAACAATATTTATATCAAATAACTACCTAGATAATTTAATAGTAGCAATTGTAGATTCTAGTGGAAAATATACTTTACTATTAAAAAATTATTTATTCCAATTCTGAGAAAGTTAATTTGATCACATTTTGTTAGGTGAAATTGAACCAGATTCCAAATTCACAGCTGAAGATTTTAGTTTCCAAGCTATTGTCTACATAGAAAATCTTTTGAAGACTCAACGTGTTCCAATTATTGTTGGAGAGTCAAATTCGTATATTGAAAACCATGTGGAAGACCCTGTGTTCATGTTCAAATATAAGTATGATACTTAATTTATTAGGATTGATGTAGAGCAATCAGTCTTGAACCGTAGAGTTGACATGAGAGTTGATCAAATGGTCAATGCAGTTAATTTTTGTAATTGTTTTATGTATGAATCAAGATATAATCATGCATTTAGCTAAAACTTTTCTTATATAATTTTTTAATAATATTTTTGGTTATCAAATCTATGTTCCACTAAATAAAACTCTTCTTTAAATTTATGTTGCATGCAGGGCTAGTGGATGAGGTGCGGCAGATTTTCATTCCAGATGAAGATTACACCAAAGGAATCTGACGGTCCATTGGTGTCCCCGAAATGGACAGATATATCAGAGAACAAACAAATATAGACGAAGATGATGAATCAAAGAAGATGATTCTTCAATCGTCAATTGCCAATATCAAGCGTAATACTCGTTTATTAATTTGTCACCAACTTGACAATATTCAACGGTTAATAAATGAGAAAATGTGATTGGTGCATCATATTATTGCTACTAACGTTTTCAAAGGAGATAGAAAAGAAGTTGTTGACGAAGCATGGAGGAATACCGTTTTACAACCATGCCTGAATATTGTGAAAAGATTTCTTAAAAATGAAGATCAAAATATTATTATTAAGTGAACATAAACTATTTTTATCCCTATCTTTAGTAATTTTGTCTCTTCGGCACCTTAATTTTGGACCTATTTTTTACAGTTTGTATCGCATTATAGATATATATATATATATATATGATATGACCCTTCTTTCTATATATATTATTCTTATCTGTAAAAACATTGTTATTTATACAGCAAATATTTATTTTAAGTTCCGATCCAAGCCCAATCCCCAAGTCCAAGTTTAAGTCTTCTATATTTAATATATATTAATATAAATACGTACTTACACAATTACATGAGATCATTCATAATGTCAAGGTAATAAAGTGAGAAAATAAATGACCATAAATGTTCAGGAAGATTCCACCCTAAAATAATTTGAAAGAATTGAATTAGTAACTCAAAATTTAAAATTGTTACATAGGCAAAGACAAAAAAATAGTAAATTTGCAATCTATAGGTAATGATCATTTAAGGAAATATATTCTACCTAATTCAATCAAGGTGATGGAAGCCTGATTCAACAAAATCTTTATCTATTATTACATGCTACACAAGGTAATATAAATACTCGTAATTGAAATAGTTATTGATAATTGTTCCCTTCCCTCTAATGGAATTAGGCTTAACACTTATGACGTGTTGTTAAATAGTGTAAGAGTTGAAGCATTATCACTTGAATATATTCCGTCAGAAATATTATTGTGTTCTTTTTACAATCCTTTTATAATTGATCTTTTCGTCATTTCTATATGTGATCTTATAACAATGTATATATAGAAACGTCATCCTAAAATTATTTAAGCTGAATCACCAAAATTCAAGGTGACGTATTTGTATATTTTTTCAAGAACTACTCTTATCCTAAAATATATGAATTATATATAAATATATATATATATATATATTAATTTGATATACTAATTAATAAGTTTATAATCACAATTTTACTATAAAAGCCGAGTTGTATGTGATCTCTTAAAAATGTACATTTAATAACTCTATCCTAAAATATATATGATAATAATTACCAAAATTAAATTTGATATATCTATAAATTTTTCAAAAGTCATTCCTACCCTAAAAGATATCAGTAATTCTGAATATGGTATGTCAATTAATAAGTCCACAAACAGATTTTTCTATAAAAGCTGAATGCATTTTCTTTCATAGCCACCATCAAGAAATATATATACGTTTTTACATTGTATATTCCATCTCAAGCAAAGTTTCTACTTAATAAATTTATATTTATAAGATTTTTTAATGTCAGACTATATGCATGAGTGGTTTCATGAGATTATTTACTATTGTAAACTATTTATTATTTTAATTTTATTTTATGTGTAGCTAAAATGAATACTTTTATCAACAATAACAAGTTCAACAAGAAGAAAGTGGTATTCATAATGGGAGAAATAGGAATGGGAAAATCCCGTCTCTTTGTTGACCTTGCCACCCATTTTCGAGGAGAAATAATCAACTCGGACAAAATGCAAGTATATAAGGAACTTGAAATTGTTACAAACAAGATCACACACACTGAGAAACAAGGTGTACCATATTATTTGTTAGGTATATATATTTATTTTCAACAATATTTATATCAAATGACTACCTAGATAATTTAATAGTAGTATTTGTAGATTCTAGTGGAAAATTGTCACAACCCAAAAATAGATGTGATGGCACTCGTCATATCCCACCAAGACAAGTCAGCCTAAAACCCAATCATTTCGATAAAGTGCGGAAATAAAGCAAAGTTCAATAGCAATTACTATTACGAAAACAAGTCAACTTAATTCAATCCCCAAAACCTGGTTGTCACGTGCACAAGTCTCTAATGTAAATACTAGAATTGAAATAAAATACACAAGTCTCAAATGATGTTGTCTTTCAAGTAAAAACAAAATCATAAATAGGAGTAAGAAGGTTCGCTGAGATGACAAACAGCTACCTCTCAGATCTCCACAGAAAGCCTCGGAAACGAAGAGAATGGAAGGTATCACGAAGATCCGGGCTCGTAACCTACAAAAGATTGTAGAAGCAAGGGGTGAGTACCAAACCACACGGTACTCAACAAGCAAACCTCTAAACACAAGCTAAGGGTACAGAATACGGGTACTCCTTACACCCTATCCTAACCTCCATAGCTACAACCTGCATAAAACCAGCTCAACCTAACAATTCACAGTTTACAAAGCATACAGCTCAACAACAGCACTCTAACAGATTATATATTCTCAATAACAACTCAATATTCATCAATAACAAGTTTCACAGAAAGGCACTCACAAGATCAGCAACACACAAGATCAAGTTCATCAATAATAAAAATGTGCAATGCAATGAAATGCAATGTCAAGTATAGTGATGCATGTCTGACCTAATGATACACACCCGCTGTCTCTCAGTCCGGGACCCATGGGGGACATATCTGTCCATGCATCCATCGCGGCGCGCGATACGTCCCTCGAAATATAATATCTGTCGCGGCGCGCGACACGTCCCTCGAAATATAGTATCCATCGCGGCGCGCGATACGTCCCTCGAAATGGTACATCCTCTTTAATTTCTTATTCTTTCTCAATGCACATAACACTTGTCACAACCATGTCTCAGAACAATGCAAATGACATGTTCACACAAATAATAAGGACATGACCATTTTCATAACATTGCACAAATCACAACAACACAATCATGATACAACTTCAACAATGATTCAACAAGTCTTTCAATCAATTCTCAACACATCACACAAACAATTGATCACATTACTCCCAAACATATACCACAAGGAAATACACGAATTCCATACGCTTAACAAGGGTTTAGAAATCCACTTGCCTCAAATAACCGAACAATCACTCTTAGACTTGAGCCTTCCCTTTACGTTGAGCTTCCAAATCAATACAATCTATTCAAATAAATGACCACAATAAGATTGCGAAATTAACAATATTCATATTACTCTATGTCCAACTAGACCCAAGAGCTCACCCAAACCTAAAATCAAGTTCTTATATCTTGGTGCCAATTAACATGTCAACTCTCATATTTTCTAAATTTCAAGCGTAGGATTAAATTCCAATTTCTCCAAATATCATAAGAAAATTATTAAGAACTAATGAAACAATAACACGTCAACTTACTATAGTCAATAATACCCAGATTCCATGCACCCTAAAATATTCCAAATAATTAGAACACCCAGGACCCAATTCCAACTTTAACGTATAGTTACTGGTCATAATTGCTTGTTCCAAATTTTTCCAATCAAAATTTTCATAACATCACTCAATTTATATATATACATAATCACTTCCCATCATTGTAAAATTAGAAACCCTCACTGGCCACCAAAATAACAAATAATAATAATAATTAACTCCTAACAATGGATAAAAGTGACGCTGCACAGCAGCAAACAAATTTGCCAAATTCTTGTAATCTCATGCCGCTATTTTCATGTAATCCATTCTTACTCAATTAATGATGGTTGTCAGAATTCTCCTTCAACCCCAAAATAATTGTCGCCACTCCTATCACAATTCATGTGCATCTAATTCCCATTACTATAATAGTATTCTATATTCACATATATTATGCAGTAGAATTTATTTCTTATGGATATAGAGGTAAGCCTCTTACCTTGACGCGAACTGTCGAGGTTCCACGACGCTCTGCACAGGTAGTTTCTCCCTTCCTTTCTTTTCTTTTCCTAAATCCTAAATAAAATAACTAGGTATTCAAAGTGGCAAATTACACTAAATCTAATTATATGGAACAAATCGTATAGGGTCTTAAATATATGATCACTTTAGCCCATTAACTATCGCTTAAGTTAATTATCCACAATCCCCCCTCAACTAATTAACTAAAGTCAACAAATAGTTCAAAATTCCCAAAAATGATTTTCCGGGTCATTACATTATCCACCACTAAAAATCATGTTCGTCCTCGAACATAAGGTGAAAGATAGTACCTGAAGCTTCAAAAAGTTGAGGATATCTGGCACGCATGTCAGATTCTGTCTCCCAAGTTGCCTCTCCCACTGATCGGTGCTTCCATTGCACCTTCACTGAAGCAATCTCCTTGGTCCTAAGCTTTCGAACCTGCCTGTCCAATATAGCTATAGGTTCTTCCTCAAATGTCAAGTCTGGACCCAACTCCACTGAATCGAGTGAGAGCACATGTGACTCATCCGGAATATACTTCCTAAGCATAGAGACATGGAAACCAGGATGAACTGCCGACAAACTAGGTGGCAAGGCCAACTTATAGGCCACCTCTCACACTCGACTCAAAATCTCAAAAGGTCCTATGAATCTAGGGCTAAGCTTGCCTTTCTTGCCGAACCGCATCACACCCTTCATAGGTGACACTCTAAGCCAAACATGATCGCCTTCCATAAACACTAAGGCTCTAACTCTCCGGTCTGCATAACTCTTCAGTCGACTCTGGGCTGTCAACAGTCTATACTGAATCCTACGGACTTGCTCCATAGCATCTCTAAGCAAGTCAGTATCCAAAGAGTCCATCTCTGCCGAATCAAACCAACCGATCGGAGACCTACATCGTCTGCCATACAACGCCTCAAATGGGGCCATTTGAATACTAGAGTGATAACTGTTATTGTAGGCAAACTCTGCTAAGGGTAAATGTCGATCCCATCTAGCACCAAAATCGATCACACATGCTCGGAGCATGTCCTCCAACACCTGAATCGTCCGCTCGGACTGACCATCTGTCTGAGGGTGAAATGCTGTACTCATATCTAGCTGAGTACCCAAACCATGTTGTAATGCCTTCCAGAAGTGAGAAGTAAATAGTGAACCTCGATCTGATATAATAGAAACAGGAACCCCATGTAGTCGCACAATCTGACTGATATATAGCTCAGCTAACTTCTCTGCCGTATATTTCACCCGAACTGGAATGAAGTGGGCAGACTTGGTCAGCCTGTCAACAACAACCCAAATGGAGTCATAACCACCCACTGTGGTAGGCAAACCTACAACAAAGTCCATAGTGATCCGCTCCCACTTCCAAGTAGGAATAGGCATCCTCTGAGATACACCCCCGGGACGTTGGTGCTCACACTTGACCTGTTGGCAAGTCAAACACCTAGAAACAAAGTCTGAAATATCTCTCTTCATCCCACAACACCAGTAATGCTGACTAAGATCATGATACATCTTCGCTGCTCCCGGATGGATAGAATATCGGGAACAATGGGCCTCTTCAAGAATCAGTCTAGTCAACTCGCCCGTCTTGGGCACACAAATCCTGCCTCCGATCCTCAAGACACCATCAGAATCAAGGACAGCCTCCTTGGCTTCCCCTCTCAATACTCTGTCTCGAATGAGACATAACTTCTCATCATCAAACTGGTGCGCACGGATCTGCTCAACTAAAAAAGATCGAGCCTCAATAAAAGCAATCATCCCATCACTCTCCTCTGAGATCTGCAACCGGACAAGTCTGTTAGCTAACATCTGAACATCTCTAGCCAATGGTCTCTCCTCAATACTAAGTGCTGCAAGACTCCCCATGCTAGGAGTCTTCCTACTCAAAGCATCGGCCACAACATTTGCCTCTCCCGGATGATATAGAATGGTCACATCATAGTCCTTTAGCAACTCAAGCCATCTACGTTGTCTTAAGTTCAGATCCCTCTGACTGAAGATATACTGAAGACTCCGATGATCAGTGAAGATCTCGCAATGCACAGGAGCCGAAGTCAACAAAGTCTTGAGCTTTTGAAAACTCTCCTCACACTCATCAGACCACTGAAAACCCACACCCTGTCGAGTCAATCTAGTAAATGGAGCTGTAATAGTAGAGAAACTCTGAACAAATCGTCGGTAATAACCTGCCAATCCCACAAAACTCCTAATCTCGGTATGAGAAGCAGGTCGCGTCCAGCCTCTAACTGCCTCAATCTTGGCCGGATCTACTCTAATACCTTCCTTGGACACCATGTGTCCCAAGAATGTCACCGAATCAAGCCAAAACGCACACTTTGAGAACTTGGCATACAACCTCTCTTCCCTCAATCTCTGAAGTACAATTCTCAAGTGTCGGACATGGTCATCCTCAGTCCTCGAGTAAACCAAAATGTCATCGATGAAGACAATCACAAAAGAATCAATGTACGGTCGAAACACCCCGTTCATCAACTCCATGAATGCTGCAGGAGCATTAGTCAACCCAAAGGACATCACTAAGAACTCATAATGCCCGTACCGAGTCCGAAAAGCTGTCTTAGGGATATCTCATGCCTTAATCTTCAACTGATGATACCCGGACCTCAAATCAATCTTAGAGAACAACGATGACCCCTGTAGCTGATCAAATAAGTCATCAATACGCGGAAGAGGATACTTATTCTTCACTGTTACCTTGTTTAACTGTCTATAATCAATACACATCCTCATAGTCCCATCCTTCTTCTTCACAAACAACACAAGGGCACCCCAAGGTGATACACTAGGGCGAATAAACCCCTTACTCAATAAATCTTGCAACTGATCCTTCAACTCTTTCAACTCAGTTGGAGCCATATGGTAGGGAGGAATAGAAATTGGCTTAGTGCCCGGCTCCAAATCAATAGCAAAATCAATATCCCTATCGGGAGGAACACCTGGAAGATCAGAAGGGAATACATCGAGAAACTCCTGAACCACGGGAACATAATCCATGGAAGGTGGTTCAACACTAGTGTCCCAAATAAAGGCTAAGTAAGACAAACACCCTCTTTCTACCAATCTCTGATCACGGATAAATGAGATGACCTTGCTAGGATAAGAGCCATTGGCACCCTTCCACTCAACCCTCGGAACACCAGGCATTGCTAAAGTCACAGTCTTAGCATTACAATCAAGGACATCAATCTGAGGCTCAGGAGAGGCCTCTCTAGTACGACCTCTCACTGGTGCTGCTCCACGGCCACGACCTCTAGCTAGTGTCGTTCCACGAGAACGGCCTCTAGCTCGGGCTCTACCCCTACCCCTAGCAGGGGCCTCAACAATTGCCTCGGGAAGTGCCTCCCCTCTACCACTAGTAACAGTCGCTCTAGTCCTCGTCATCTGTCAAAAGAGTAAACAATAGCTCAGTACTAAAGAAGGTAACCACGCACGATGAGAAAGAATGAACAAAAAGGAAGTTTCCTAATAGTCTTTATAGCCTCTCAGAGATAAGTACAGACGTCTCCGTACCGATCTTTGAAACTCTACGTAGACTCGGCTTGTATGCACGTGAGACCTATGAACCTGGGGCTCTGATACCATTTTGTTACGACCCAAAAATGGATGTGATGGCACTCATCGTATTCCACCAAGACAAGTCAGCCTAAAACCCAATCATTTCGATAAGGTGCGGAAATAAAGCAAAGTTCAATAACAATTACTATTACGAAAACAAGTCAACTTAATTCAATCCCCAAAACCTGGTTGTCACGTGCACAAGCATCTAATGTAAATACTAGAATTGAAATAAAATACGCAAGTCTCAAATGACGTTGTCTTTCAAGTAAAAACAAAATCATAAACAGGAGTAAGAAGGTTCGCTGAGATGACAAACAGCTACCTCTCAGATCTCCACAGAAAGCCTCGGAAACGAAGAGAATGGAAGGTATCACGAAGATCTGGGCTCGTAACCTACAAAAGATTGTAGAAGCAAGGGGTGAGTACCAAATCACACGGTACT
Source organism: Solanum acaule (assembly GCA_036250505.1). Classification (NCBI taxonomy): domain Eukaryota; kingdom Viridiplantae; phylum Streptophyta; class Magnoliopsida; order Solanales; family Solanaceae; genus Solanum; species Solanum acaule. Next base: position 510 of record JAJOOR010010788.1, on the reverse strand, counting down.
CAACAAGCAAACCTCTAAACACAAGCTAAGGGAACAGAATACGGGTACTCCTTACACCCCATCCTAACCTCCATAACTACAACCTGCATAAAACCAGCCCAACCTAACAATTCACAGTTTACAAAGCATACAGCTCAACAACAACACTCTAATAGATTATATATTCCCAATAACAACTCAATATTAATCATCAATAACAAGTTTCACAAAAAGGCACTCACAAGATCAGCAACACACAAGATCAAGTTCATCAATAATAAAAATGTGCAATGCAATGAAATGCAATGTCAAGTATAGTGATGCATGTCTGACCTAATGATACACACCCGCTGTCTCTCAGTCCGAGACCCATGGGGGACATATCTGTCCATGCATCCATCGCGGCGCGCGATACGACCCTCGATAATAGTAACCATCGCGGCGCGCGATACGTCCCTCGAAATGGTACATCCTCTTTAATTTCTTATTCTTTCTCAATGCACATAACAGTTGTCACAACCATGTCTCAGA
>JAJOOR010010785.1:0-23338 GCA_036250505.1 Solanum acaule | reverse complement strand
ATTGATGCTGGAGAAGATTCTCTTCCAGATTTAAGTCAAATTTCCAAGGATGCAGACAGCATGTCCAAGGTTGTCATGCCACGTAAAAAGCAGAAGCTACTAAAAGCTATGGAGGTAATTGTTTTTGATGCTCTCATAGTTCCACACAATGTTATTTTTCTGTATTCTAGCAGGTACTAAAACTCCGCAATGTTACCTTGCGTCATCTTGGAACTTGTTCTTGGTACATGTTATCTCGCCACATATAGGAACTTACTGCAGTGTACTTTAGTGTGTCTTCCCAACTACTTATTTCAGAATCACTTGTAATAGAAGCAGACACCCTTGCTAACTCCCCTATAACTTGCAGCATTTTTATTCATCATCTTTGTTTCTCACGAGGCTGATGGGCGACACATCTTACTGCCCACACATGTTTTCACTTTGTACATTGTGAAGTTTTCTTTGTCTTGACTGATTCATGTATACAACTAACTGTGTTGCAGATTGGCAAAGAGCGTAAACAAGCTAGTGTTGATCGTTTGAAAGAGAGGAAGAGAAAGATTGAAGAAGGAAAGAAATCAGGGAAATAAGCAAAGCAACAAGTGCCCGTGATCTGAAATCGTTTGCTGCACTGTGCTGTTTATTGTTTTTTCCTTTGGGATTGTTAGTTCTACAATATTGTATATTTCTGCCAATTTGGCTAAAATTTTGCTATCGTAGGTGTGTTATGTTTTAGTATTGTACGTCTTCTGAATATCATTTCTCAGCAGCTTAATACATACACCTTTTTCCTGGATATGCAAGACAATATTAATGATTTAATTGTGATCTTAATAGTTGAGGAATTTCAGGTCACTAAAATCATATTATGATAATGTGTTTCATGGTTCTTTGAATATTTCTTGTATAATGTCATCTTTTAGTGTATTGTAAAATGTGATTAATTTTGTGAAGTTCACATTTTCATTTATACAAAACCTACTTAGCTAAATTGAAGATATCCTAGGCTTCTTTCCATACTATATTCAATATATTCATAGCTCACTTTAGGGTGACAAAATAGGTCAAATATATAGTTATCCGCTTGATTTATCCATTTTAAAATGAGTTGGTTATTCAAATCATTTAAAAGTTAATCAAATATGGTTCGACTCATATTATCCATCATAAATTATGAGTAAGTATCGACCAATTGGGTGAAAAAGCCTTTTAAAAATACACTTCTTAAGGGTGTATTTGGTATGAAGAACAATATTTTTATTAAATTTTTCTCCAATTTTCTCACATTTGATCGAGTTCAATGTTTTGGACAATGTTTTGCAAATGGATTTATTTTGCTCTAAATTAAGAAAAAGTAATTTCCATATATAAAGTAAGGGGAAAAAAATCAAAACTTTCCTTGAACTTCACCATCCGAAACAACTCCAGACCTAGGATCCAACTTCTGATCCCGACTCCTGATCTTGATCCGAGACCCAAATTTTGACCTCTTAACCTTGATTCAAGACCACTCATTTTCCAAAAAAATATTTTTTACGAGAACATGAAAATATTTTCCTTCATACCAAACACACCCTATAAGAGGAGAAAAGAATAAAAAAAAACTCTTATAATGGAAATACGTATTTCTCTACATTATAAAAATACCCATATTATCCATTGGGTTTATCCATTTTATTCGTATTGAATATGAGACGAGTCAAAGATTTTATCTATTTTCATCTAATTCATTTTCGACCAACACATATCCAATTCAATTTGTATGTGTGCCACTCCTAGCTCACTTGTATGCACCGTCTACGTCAAGGATCTCCGTTTATTTTGACAACAAAAATAGCTATATTTATAATTATATGACTCAGGACCGAACTGATCACATTTTGAAATACATTAAATACCATTTCTATCAAATCTATATTATGAATCAAATGAACCAAAGCTCATACATTAAAGATCATTTTGATCACTTTCTCTGTTATCAATTTAATCTAATGACATAAAATTGTGTACCGTAAAGTCAAAACTCTTATATACTAATTAAAATAAAAATAAGACGGTGACAAATAAGAGTGATATCCTTAATAATCCAAAGTCGATGCAGACCACTTCTTTAAGAACGAATAAGAATTTAGTCAACTAAAATAGTACTCTAACCAATCGTTTCATATTATCCGACTCTTGTTGCTATGATAAATTCATTAAAAAGAATAAAAATTAATTAGAGGTTTTTTTTTAAAACAATAAACTTTATTAATAATGATTTGAAATTTTAAATTTGACGGTAACTAAGTAGTATGAGTGAACCCTTTTGATTTTCTAAAATGGACAAGAAAAATAAAATATCTATTTTTGAGATAGGAGCCAAGTAGAATGAAACAAAGGAAGTAACGTATTGTCTAAGTCCATAAATAGAGACCAATTACCCATTCATATCCGATATGGGACTCTTAACACAACTTTGCTCAAATTCTCGAGTAAAACAATGTTCATATTTTATTAGAATCTTTTTAAAATAAATAAAATTATCTTTAATTCCTCGATTCAAACATTTAGGCAAGAAAAAGTTCGAATAAAACTAAAAAAGATTTGACACATGAACAAATTAGCGACTTGTCAAAATTTGGTAGCATGCTCTAACTCTCTTATCTAAAGGTTAGTTGATGGTAAGTACTTTTTCTTGAGTTGATTAATAAGATTTAAGACACTAATATTATTTGCTCCATAAAAACACGCTTCGAAGGGTTGTTAAAATTAAAATGTCAACAATATAAGAGGGGATGGGAATTTTCACAATTAACCCTGAAGTAAAATTTTTGAGTTCATGAATTCTAAATATTTTTTTATGAAGAAGTTATTGAATTTTTGACAAGTTATTTGTACATAAATTTAAGTGAATTTTTTAAAACACAAATTTAAAATTTATGCTAAAGTCACTGAGTTATGCAAAATTGATATTCATGAATTTGCTTATGAGGTAAAACATTAACATCAAAACAACACACAACAGTATTGTAACGTTCACATCTGACTTTTTTCACACAAGTAATGGATCCTAAAAAGCCTGTCATTTGGAGATTGATCTCTATATATACCAAGAACATAAACAACAAACTAGACATTATTTATCTCCACGACTCGTGGGAGGTCTAATTTATCTGAATTCAGTATTTACAAAACATATTATAATATATATATATATTAATTATTTTTTTCTTCATTTTATTTATGTCTTAATTTAATTGAACATTTAATTTTGAGAAGTAATAGAAAACTTCTGAATATTACAATTTTAGTTTAAACTAAAGTTTGGAGATAATATCTCAGATGATCACCTAACTATGTATTTTTCTCTCAGAAAGTTTTACTTAACTTTAAATTTTAACTCAAAAGTGACTTGACTATGGATTCTTTTCTAAGAAGTCACTCAACTTAGAATTTTAACTTAAAAATCACTCAATTATAAATGTTTTACTTATAAAGTCACTCAATTATGAGTGATTTACTTACAAATTAAAATCACCCAATTTAGAAATCCCAAATCGAATACTAAATACCCACTCCAACTTTTGAGTTAAAATTCCTAGTTGAGTGACTTTCTGATAAAAAAATTCATAGTTGAGTGACTTCTCAGTTAAAATTTAAAGTTGAGTAACTTTGTGTTTGAGAAAAATGTATAGTTAAGTGATCATATGAATACTATTTTTGTAGAGATACTTTTAAGTAATTATTACTCAACATAACAATAATTTTTAAAATATAGCAATTTAAAAAAGGGAAAAGGGTCTGAAAAATACTGCAACGTTGGCCGAAATTGCTGTCACGATACCAAATTTTATGGAGGACCTTTTACCCCTCTACACTATTTAATAGTGTATTTTAAAGGTATATATGTGCCCACGTGGACACATTACTATTTATAGTGATGCAATATTTATGATGTCCATGTGGGCATATATATACCTTTAAAATACACTATTAAATAGTGCAGGGGGTAAAAGGTCATTTCTAAAGTTCGGTATTGTTACAACAATTTCGATCAAAGTTCAGATATATTTCAGACCTTTTTCCCTTAAAAAAAAAAGATGTTTTCATTAATTTTGATGGTGATCTAATGATGAAATTATTATATGTTATTTATGTGACATATTTCATAAAGTGACGTAGACATGATAAGTGTATGTCACATATATCACGTATTTATGCCATTTGTATATACATGCATGTAGGGGTGTACAAAATCGAACCAAACCGCAAACCGAGAAAAAAAACCTGACTAGTGATTGGTTTGACTTGGTTTGGTATTGAAAAAAAAAACCAGACTATATTTGGGTTGGTTTGGTTTTAACTAAAAAAACCAACCCGAGACCAAACCAACCCGACATTATATATATAATTTTAAAATTTTTATTTTATACATAAAAATATTTACTTTGATATAATTTTTAAATATTTCTTATACTTTTTCATAGTTTTTATCTTTTAATATATTATTTCAAGTTTGAAACTTAGAATTCTGAATGGTTCAATAAAGATTATAGTCCACATATGTTGATAATTATAATAAAGCTTAAATCAAAATCAAATTAATACTAATGCAAAAAGAAAATCAATTCAACACTAAGAATGACAATAATATTGAATAATTGTTCTTTGGTTTTACATTGGTTTAGACAATTCAAATACATAATCGATCTAATTTTAATTTCCTTTAATATTTAGTCATGTAACTAATACTTATTAAACTTATTTTAGCATGATTTAATACTTTTAAATTATGATCATTTTCATTATGACTTGTTAATTTGCAATATTTGTTTTACGCGATTTCATTATTATTATTTTTTTTGTTGGATATTTTAGTGTCATTTCTCATATCATATTTTGTGTTATTTTCTTAAGAAACACCTTAGATAGTTGTATTTTGGTAGGACTAAAGAAATATTTGAAGTACAAGTAAATTATATGTTTGTATGAATACTTTACCGGAAAAATCCGAAAAACCCGAAAATTTAAAAATCCCGAGGTTGAAAAACCCGAGTTTTATTGGTTTGGTTCGGTTTATAGATTTAAAAATCCGACACAAATGGTTTGGTTTGATAATTGAAAAACCCGAACCAACCCAGTCATGTACAACCCTACATGCATGCATCAATTTGGTTAGTGTCTTTTTAATTGATAACTAACTGAACATAAACTGCTACTCTCTAAGAGTAATTTTTTGAAAAACACTTATGATAAAATTAATTTTTTGAATAAGCAAAATTCAGAAACTTGACCAAACAAGCTAGAAATTCGTACGTAGCTTTGTTTTGTGACCACAACAACAAATGCCAACAACTAGTAGTTTTTTCAAGAAAATCAAAATAGTAGGTCTTGATTATAACTTCACAACAATCTTATTGGTATAAAAAAATCCATCAAGTTGTCAAAAAGAATCTTGAAATATTGTTGAGATTATTATGTATGTATAGTAGTGTGACAAAATTTATATCATTGGAGTTTCTCTAGGTTTAAGATGGACTTTTTTGTGAAAATTATTATCTATATCATTTAAGAATTTAAAATTAAATAATTTTATTATCTTTGATTATATAAACACATTGAAAATGTGAATTTTTGTGTGTGTGTCTATAAGATCCAATAATATATAACTATCAAATACTGTATTATTCTAGGAGTAGAATTAACAATCAATTATTATAAAAGGCAATAAAAGATAATGATAAATTTACGATGTTGCTGTAGAGAAATTTTTTATTGTACATTACTTCAACATACCTAGTATTACTAGTCTCATATAGTGGGATTTGGGAGGGTAGTATGCAGACCTTATCTCTATCTCATAGATAAGGTAGATAAGTTGTTTTTGATGATTGTACATTACTTTCTTAGTCTCAAATTAGTTGTCATGTTTTGTAATATTATTATAGATGTATAACAATCAATTTTTTTTTTTAATAAAAGGCAATAAAAGATTACGACAAACAAGGTTGGTGTAGACATTTTTTTATTATACATTACTTTCTTAGTCTCAAATTAGTTGTCATATTTTATTTTTACAAGAATTAATTTGACTAACTTCTGAAGTTAAATTAAATTAAATTAGTATAATATCATAAAAATCATATAAAAATATTACAAGTTACAAATTTTCTAAAAGTCGAAGCGTGGACCTATTAGTGAAGCAAATTCAGTGAAGCACAACTGGTACCATAGAGAAGCGGCCATGAACTAGAAAGTCTTGTCCAATTTGAAAGATCAATCAATGTAGTTGAAATAACTGAATTTGGGATTGTTCATCAAGTAAAGGAAACTGGATGAAGTTCATAGCTGTCTCAATCTTATTTTTTCCGTAATCATGTCAATATGATAAAAAAAGATACTTTAAAATGTTGGTCAAAGCTAACATAATTTACTTTTCTGAAGTGAAACATGACAATTAATTTGAGACAGATGGATGAAGTATTTCATGGTCATTTTTTTTTCAATGAGGCATGAGATTCCACAATGTTTTGCATTGAGCTAAAAGAGCAGTTAAATTTTTGGATGTCACTTTCTGGCATTGATTAAATTAATTTCTCTTCCAAAGTGTTTTTCTGTTTAGCTTTCTTGTTTGTTCATTTTCTCTCCAAGCTTTAGTCACTATTAATGTACTTTTTGGCAGCTCACACAAACTTCACTATATATTAATGTTTATGCTGAATAAATGTTAGTGCTTTGTTCGTTTCTCTTTGGCTTTTTCTATTTGCAGCTTATTTTACATGTCAAATAATATTTCTCCCCTCTTTTTTCAACTTCATTACATCAATGATTATCACACATAATAAAGTGTTCATATTAGATATACTTAAGCTAACTATTTAAAAATATGTTATCTCTTTTAATTGTAGACATTTGCCTCGATCACAGGTCGTAAAAAGCCAAGCTTATTTCAAATAGGTTGATGTGTATACTTAAATTAAAGGAGATAACATGTTTATATGGTTAAATTAATTAACTATCTAATAAACACTTGATAACATGTGCAATTTTTTTTCTTCAAAATTTGAATTGAAAATATCTGATAGAAACACTTTGTTATATGTTCAAATATTAATTAATTGAAATAATTAAGCCTTAATTTATGTTTCGAAATGAAATTTACTAAGAAGTTTAAAAAGAGGTATCTATATATTAAGGTTATATACATTAATCAACTATTACTAATTGATCAACTTTAAAATGAAGACCATTATTATATTTTAATTGATTTGATATCATATAAGCATCATGCATGAAAAGAAAATTATTTATTTGCTTCCCTAAATGCCCGTATGAAGGGTAGATATAAATTAGTGAGACTTTAATGCAAATATCGATAATCGGGTGGAAACCCCCTTCATTAATAACCTCTCCCTCCCCCTTATTTGATTGTTTATTTATTATCGAGAGAAGTACGGAAAATACTTCTGAATTTGGCTCAAATTATTAGTTTCGTCCCTAAACTATTGACACCCCTCTACTTGACTAACTAAACTTAGATACACCCCGATCTGCCACATGACATAGCAAGAGGTCTCAAACTCTTGTAGAAGCATGAAACTCTTAATAAAAAGCTGAGAGAAGTGTTGAAAATACTCCTAAACTTGACGAGAATTTAGAGGTGTATTTTACTCATATTGCAAAGTTGAGTTAGTCAAGTAAAAGAGTGTTTTTAAGGTTGTCAATAACTCGAGGATCAAACTACTAATTCGCGTCGAATTTAGGGGTATTTTTAATACTTCTCTCATTTATTATTTGCAAGCGTACACAAAATATGATCGAGAAGAGCAAGAAGATCCAGGGAAATTGAAAAGAAAAATAAATACTCCGTCTGTTAACTTTTACTTAGTCACTATATATATTGAAAATCAATATCTATTTTACTTGTTCAGCTAAAAAAATTAAAAAATAATTTATTATTTAGTTTCTAATTTATCAATATAATTAAGTTTAATCATTTCTCAAATTACTATATTAATTAAAAGATGATATAATAAAATTATCATTAGTACTATTTATCGCTCCTTAAGAAGAATATATCATATCAATACTAAAAGAAGTAAAAATAAACGAAAAGAGCACTATAATACTATATATTAAGCCTTTAACCACACTTGAAAAACATGACCTAAACTATTCGAAAGACACTACACTAGCTTGATGAGTCGATATTGCTCCAATTAAGCTCATTTAGAATATGTCCACTAATACAAAATTTAGCGGCGTTATATAGAATATTAATTATAAATATTCATGATTATATTATTGTCACAAAATATAATATAGCAATAATTCTATTATTACCGCTAAATTCTTTATTAATGGTCGTCATATGAATATGAATGACTGCTGGATCTAAAAAGTGAATTAAACTAATAATTTCTTCGTTTTATGTTCCTCATCTTCATAAGTAGTAACGATAACAAATATACATATATAGTTTTAGTGTATGTTGGCATGCATGTATTTTATTATTATAAAATTATACTATAATAAACGACAATGACATGACTTCAACGGTTTTAAATTATAATATTTTTTTTGGTGATTATTAGTTTAGACATAGTTTTAAACCATATGATTAACTTATGTTGACATGCATATTAAAAACGACAATGACATGACTTCAACCATTTTAATTAATTAATTATAAAATTTAATGACTATGATAGTAGTTTAGACATGATACTATTTTTTAAAACCATAGATGATTGACTTGTTAGCTTAGAGCAAATATCTTACAAAAACAAACAACATAAAAGAGACGTTGAGGGAGTGAGTGAAAAATGTGATTTTTTTTTAATAAGTTTGTAAGTTTGCTATTATCAAATTGCTCTTAATTCACCAAGAATCCATAGTTGTGTGTGCTTCTCATATATGTCCAAGAGACTAATTCCAACACATTAAAAGACAATTATCCCTATGACTAGTTTCTTTCCTTCTAGATACCCCCATGTCTAGTTACCCATAACCTAATCCTATTCCTCATCCTATCTTAGAAACAAGCCTAAATAAATTCCTACAATGACGAAGTCAGAAATTTTATCAAAAATATTCAAAAATTAATATATATGGACAAAAAATTATTCGAAATGATTGATGTTCAGCTAAACACCTGCATATATAGACTATCTCTCTATCTTGTCTTGAATTTTTATTTTGACATTCCATCTCAATCTTGTTTTATATATATATATATTTGTAATGAGAGTGTTCAAACTCAAGATCTCTGTTTACTCTAATATTATATTAAAATATATAATTATATTATCTAAAAATTAAAGTTATTAACTTAAAGAGGACATATTTTATTTACTTAATTATATTTTTAATATATATATATTTCCGTTTTGATAAGGGTTAAAGAAATAATGTCAATTGAAGATGTGATAATTTAAATATCGGAAAATATATGCTTTTTGTCTCATAGGAATTTGGGGTTTTACACCAAGAGACAAGCATATACATAGGTACTACTGCTTTCTCTGACCATCAATTTCTACCTTTTGATTTGATTGGACTTTCAAAAGATACATTTGTTTATTTTATTCCCTTCTTTTATGTGTGTATAATAATTATAAAAAAGAATAAAACATGCATTAATAGATCTTATGATATGACTTTTGTCTCTGCCAATATATATTTTGTAAGTAATAATTTTTTTTTATCGTTTTGTTCGGTGGGAATATAATATCATACTAGCAAGTTGATTCATCATCCTTAATTATGTTCATAAAGTATAAATAAACGCAATTTTTATATATATATATATAAAAATTATTTTTTATTTTAAAAAAAAATCGATAGTAAGAAAGACTTTGAATTTGAGGCACTTAACGCCTATTTTTACTAAGATTAAGATAGAAATGATCAATATTTCTTTTTGTTTATTCCTAAAATATAAAACAATTCATTTGTTCCTGAATGACTTCTTTGAAATGAGTCTTCAACGGCCTCTCACCTAAAGGATTAATATGATCCATTACGTACCCGTCATTATTATTATTGCGAATAATTTCTACTATTAATTGCTTCTACCATCACAATTCACAACTAGCTTAACTGTCAATTATCATCAATATCAACACGGCCAACTAATCATCATCAATCCACTACTACCACCAACATCGTCAACTACTAACAACCAATTCCACAATCACCAACATGCAACAACAACAATATCAACCGTCACCCTTGTGCTAGTTACTATGACACCAATCACCTCAACCATCATAACTATTAGCCTATCACTATCACCATTAATAGCCACTAGCATCAATTCCATCACCATAGCTACCACTACAAATCATATCAACCATCATTTGCGAACATAAATGTTTAATTCCCTCTATCTCAATTTATGTGGTATTTTTAATTTTTGAGAGTCAAACATTTTAAATTTGACCGAAAATTTGCGCATGGAATCTTCATTTTTTTTGAAATAAAATTTATATATTTGTAAACTACATAAAAAGTACTATAAGTCACAATAATTGAAAATTCAAAATGTTTAAAATATTTATGAAAAATTTACGGTCAAAGATAGACTTGTTTGAATCTTGAAATTCGAAAAGTTCCACATAAAATGAGACGGAGGGAGTACTTGTTTTAATCCAATAACAATTTTATATTTTATTAAATAATTTATATTTTTGAAATATTTAATTACTTTTTTATTTACGAATTATATATTTATTATGTTTAAAAATAAATAAATCATGCACATTCAAATATTAAAAAACAAACCGTCTTCTTAAAATCATAAGCAAATAAACAATTAACCTAATAATATAGAAAATCTATATACAATGTATAAGCCCACAACTTTTAGACTAAGAATATCCTTAGATTAAGATAGTGCAAAATAATTAAGATTGGTATTTATCCTTATCAAATCATTCAATTAGATGACACATGATAATGAACCTCAAGTTGTCGTGAATAAATCAAAGGATCCTTTCTAATCATTCAAGTAATGGAAACTAATCACTAATTAAATTAGCCACAAATATTTGTCGTTTATATTAAAAAAAAGTTTAAGTCCTCAACCTTTTCCTTTTTTTCGTTAATCGCTTGAGATAGATATACACGACAATCAATTTTAGACATATAGTAATATAATATGTATGTAGGGATGTTAATGGTTCAACCAATTAATCATATCCACGGGCGGAGTTAGAAGTCAGGATATGGGTTTAATCGAATTCAGTAATTTTTGTTTAAATAATGTATTTTGATTAAAAAGTTTATTAAAAAGGTACAAATATTAAGTTTAAAACCCAATTATTAGTCATTACTGTAAAATTCAGAACTCATAAGATTAAAATTCTGATTTCACGATATTTGATTTGTAATTTAGAAATTTACATGACTAATACATATTATGAGAGATTAATATATCTATATATTAATATGTGTATAATAGAAGATGAAATAACGTATAGAAGTACATGAATAACAAATCTCTACATTACTTATAATATGTACATACATGTTTGCTTGAGTTGGGTTCAGTACTACTTAACCACAATTAATAATATGTTATATTGTGCAAAAAAATATCCTTAGTTAAAACCTCCAACCTCAAAGAACAAAATTAGGTAGTGAACCAACGTGTTATTGTCAAATAATATCATTTTGTTGAATATATATATATTTTATGCATGATATTAATATATATATTGAGTAAACAAAGTTAACGAAGCGGTGTCGTTTGATAATTGTTGGCTTAACGTGGGCCCACCTCGGGATATGAGCAAGATTTGGCTAACAAAGTGATGAAGTAGCTAGTAATTGTTCTTTTCTAAATATGATTAAGACACTAATAAAGTAAGTAAGTACTTTTAATTAGAAGTGTTTCACTGAAATTATAGTTAAATTTGTATAGTGGACATATTCATATGCATTAATGCATACAAAGTAAAACATTAACATCAATACAACACATCTTACGCTACACAACATGACTATAACGTTCACATCTCTGACTTCTTTCTCACACACAAATAATGGACACTAAAAAGCCTGTCATCATTTGGAAATTGAATGAAATCTATATATATACCAACAACATAAACAACAAACTACGTTACCATCAAAGAACATGGTATAACGGATGAAACTGCTCCTTCTTTAACTAAAGGTCTTAGATTCAAGCTTTGAATATAGAAAAATCTTTGATAAAGAGTACTTTCCAGTTCCCTGAATGGAGCCCCACGTGACGCGAATTTTAATTACTCTAATTCCAATACATATACTAGACACCGAATGAAAAAAATAACACATTTTCCCCCAAGCTTTAAATGCATCTTCCACAAGTGGCAAATTCGATTCATACTTCATCTGAACCTAATATTTTTTATTCATATCATAACATGTGCTTTTTCTCCATTTTTTCATATAAAATTTTATTGGATTTTAAATTTAAGAAGGTAATGAATTTTTTTTAATATCATAATAATTTAAATTAAAAGTGTGTATAACATACTAAAATGTTCTTTAAATTTTTAGCATCTCATATATTTGCTAGTAAAAACTATCAAATATGAAAAATGACATTATTTTTTAAGTCACGAACATAGTCTCCATTATAATTCGATTCAATAAAATACAATAACTTTGACGTAAACTATTTGTATTTGAAAAAATTTGAAACCCAATATAGTATATACAAAAAAGATTATAATAACACGTACAGAACCCATAAACTAAAAATTCTAATTATTTTGATTTGAAACCTACAAAAATAAGATACATAAACTAAAAATAAAGAAAATATGTGAAGCCTTGCTAAAATTACAATAAAAACTAAATTTGAGCTCTCATAATATTAAAAATACAAGAAGTAAAAGTCAAATCCATCAAGTTAAAATCCGTGTGGATAACTCCGAATTTCTAACATCTCACCCTTCAAAGTTTCAATCTAATAATTGAGAAGCTAGTTTTGGATTCTTTGTTCCAACTCTTTTGCCCCTTTTTAACTTTTCCTTTTGGCTTCTTCTCTCCTCTCCTCGATACCTACCTACCACTCCCCGAGGACGGAGCTATGAAGCGTTAGGGGTTTATTTAAATTCTTCCTTGATGAAAAATTATATTTTTTCGTCTTATTTTATATGATGTAATTTGACGTGTTATAAAGTTGAGAAATAAAGATTTTTAAAATTTATAATCTAAAACAAGTTATAGATATTTTGTGAGCATTGTGAATCATATAAATTGAGATAAGAAATATTATTTATATGTTATTAATATTATTTTTTATTTGGATATATTAGTTGTTTACCTTAAACTCTTATATCCATGTTTACTTCTTCCTACTTTGAAATTCATAAGTTCACACTCTAGCGTGTCTCTTTAAGTCAAATCTTTTATCATAACTTCATGAGTTGTAGTGTATTGATAAAATTGTTTTATCCTTAATCAGATATTTTAATGTCTCAATTTGAGTTCGGGATATGAAGAAAAAATCTTTTTAAAAGTATCACTCCAAATATGAAGAAAAAATCTTTTTAAAAATATCGCTCCGAATGAATCATGTAGTGCGCTATTCAAATTTAGTCGGATACGGTATGCGAATTCTGGACGCCAAATGGGAAAACCAAAAAAAAAAAAAGTCAAAATCCTTTACACTCTCGATTTCTTCTCTACAAATAGCCATTACTTCTCTCTTTACTTCCTTATCTCAACCTTTAACTAACCAATACATTCCTGAAAATTTGTGTGAACAATGGGTGCCAATTTTTTCATCAATGATAATGAGGATGTGTTGATTGAGATATTGAAGAGGCTCGACGGCCGTTCATTGGGAGTAGCTGCCTGTGTATGCAAGCTCTGGTGCGGTATCGCTCGGAACGATTCTCTCTGGGAGCATCTCTGCTTCCGCCACGTGTCGCCGCCGCTGGAAGGTGTGAGGACGGTGGTTTTGGCGCTCGGAGGGTACCGGCGGCTGTATATGGTCTGCGTGAGGCCAGTATTGAATCGATTGCGAAAATGGAGGCCGATTGGAATGGAATCTGATTCGGAGATTGTGAGGCGAGTTTATTGGACTCGTCATGAAGTCGAGTTATCGTTGTCGCTGTTTTGTGTGGATTATTATGAGAGAGTGTTGTTGAGCGGCGGTAGTGGTGGTGGCGGTGAGGGAGACGCTGCGGCGACGCCGTGTGTATCGTCGCTTATGTTCCTTTGTAAGGTTGTGAATGTTTGAATGAAATTGAATTGAATTTCAAATTAAATTCGGAGATGAAGCTTATTTGACGAGACCAACAAGGATTTATAGTAGAGTGGTAAGTACTCTTCATATTTAGTCACACTCGAGTCCTATTGAAATACAAAATTGTGTTTGTTTAGCGTAAATTTGAATTTTGTTACGCTATAATATGAATACAAAAACTTCATATTATTATTATTATTATTATTATTGAGAAGCTTCATTATTCTTTTATCTTAATTACGATATTTTTTGTTCCTTTTTTTCTCGTGTTGGCAAAATTGAAAATTTTCAACTATTTGGTGATATTAATTAAATAAAATCTTACTACTATTATTCCTGGTATCTAGGGATGGTTATGGGTGGTTTAGTTCAATTTTCGTACATATCTAACCGCAATAAAATAAAAAAGATATTGATTCATTCCAATTTGATTTACCGATTACTTATGGATTATCGCCATTCATAACAATTAACATGGATAGCAAAAGTGCTCATAAGCCTTTCACCTGAAATGTTTATGACATTCAATAAAATATTGTCGCACATGCAAAACATTCACACAAAAGACTCATTTATATATCATTTTATTTATGACAACAAGTTGTAAGATAAATTCGTCATTGTAGTCAAGAGTAATATTTATATGAATTAACAAGTCATTGATTATATATCGATTCATCCGATTTTTAAATAAAAAATTAGACAATCTAATCTCAAATTAATATTTTAACATTTATAAAATTTTAAATCACTCTCAAACCGTTAATCCGATAACTCGATATCGATTACACCTTTTCTTTTAAGTTATCGACTATGGTTTGTTTTAAACACTCATATGTGGACTTGGTATAATATTGAAAACTTCGGCTCAATTATTTTCGTTTTCAATTTTTAAAAATATTATACCATTATTTTAGCAAATTCATCCATTATGATTTAAAAATAGTTTGTTTTGATATTTTGCAGTATCTTAAATTGGTAATCATAAGCTGCTCGACTTTGACTTACATATACTCATATATTAGAGAATTATGACTTTGGCTTAAAAAAAAAGATTTCAGTTGTATCATACTAACACCTTATACATGTAAAAATATTCAAAAGAAATTACAAACAATTTTCATCATTAATCAATTAAACAAACAAAAAAAAAAGATATTTCAATCAAGATAAAGTAGTCAAAATTTCAACAACTAAACAATTGGTTTTATGCTAGTACTAATTTATATATTTTCTAGTGTTATTTTAATGATACATGAATAGTATATATAATTATATACTTTAATACGGTATATTTTAATAACTTATTTTTATATAAATATCAAATTTCATATCGAATATCATGGGGTTTTAAAATGCATATTAATAACACCGAAATTGTGGCATCAAAAATTTCAATTTCGATATGATGATTCAATTGTACCCTATATCCAGCCCTACCTCTAACTCTTTTTATCTGCCAGATTTATTTGGGTTCAAATTATATGAATTGAAGTGAAATTGTTTTAAATATATTTTAGCATATTGTACATTTTATTTTCTTGCAAATAACTAATTTGTCAAGGATTTTTTTCAAATATATACAACCGAACACAATTTATTACATCCACATAGTTATACTTTCAGTTTATACTCACATTACCAATTTTTTTAATAGCAGTGTTTATACATTTATTATAAATAATATATCAACCTTGTATAAAAATATATTTATTAGAGGTGTGTGTGTGTGTATATATATATATATATATATATATATATATATGAAACTATTCAAATTTATACAAAATTACATTCAGAAAAAAATAAATCAAGTTTTCATCGAATAACTTTAAATATTAACTACAAATTTAAAATGACATTCGCAGCAAACCCAACCTCCAACTGGTTAAAAATCTTAAAAAATCACAAAATTCATTTGAGAAATGAAGTTCTTTTTCTTTAAAAAAAAAATAAATACTTTTTTTACTTTAATTCACCATACAAATGTTAAATTTTGTGATGATAATCATGAATAAGTTTTTAAGTATTAAAAAATGAAAACCATCATTACAAATTACTATATAATTCTATTTTCCTTAAATAATTAAATTATCTATATATAATAAATTACATAGAGTAAGATCTGAAAATATAGCTCATTCCATTTGGTAATGTCAGCTGGCTTATTGTTTATAGGGATCCCTTGTTTATATGACAGCTGGACGATGATAGCCCGTGCAAGTACGGGTCCAATATATCTATCACAAATATTCATATGGCGACAATCAATAAAAAAATATTCATATATATATACACCCATTTGTGTGTGTACACACGCCATTAACATATTTTTATAGAAGATATATGATGATCAGTCCTAAGTTGACATGTTTCTTCACTAAAGTACCAAGAGGATTTTTTTACAATCATAAGGTCTCTTTATAGTTTTTACAAGTGATTTTCAATCTAATAAGAGTACTAGGGCTTGTTTGGTGTGAGGGATTAAAAATAATAGTGATGGGATAAGGAAATAGTGATGAGATAAAAAAAAGTTTTATGTTGTTTGATTGCCATGTTTGGGGTAATTTATCCCACCATTTATATCATAGTGATGGGATAAGTTATCCCATATACATGGTGGGATAAGTTATCCCAGGATATATAGCTAATCATAGGATAACTTATCCTAGGATAAGTTGTTTCCAACCAAACGACCCCCAAGTGTTTCATAACTAAAGATCTTGCAACGTCTTCCTCTTCTTGCTCATTAAATTCAACATCAACTTCCAAACAACCTACATAAATAATCTCCAAATCTGGTGACAAACCACCATTCAGTTGCAGCCTGCAAAATTAATGTATCTAAAGCATATTTTTCCTCTTCAAAATAGAACTATTCTAGTATATAGTTTTATTTGAGAGTTTGGGCTAGTGCAAACAGAAGTACTCGCTGATGTAAAGGTCCTTTTTTTTTAATCATATTCTTGTGCTCTGCATTTGTTTGTTTATATTTGATAGTCATTGTGTGAGGAGACATGATTTTACTGATTGTTTACCCTCATAATCGCAAGTTGCCTTCAGGAGTGGTGCGAAAAAAAGATGGAGTATACTCTTCTTTGTGGCAAACCAGAAAAGACCAAAGCTATGGAAGTTGATAACATTCGTCATGAAGCACTCCAAGAAGAGGTATTACTGTCACGACCCAGACCGTCGTGATTGACACCCACACTAACACCTTTCAACTACACCTAGGTGGTTGTTTGGTCCTCCAACTCTCAGTTTTATATTGGTTGATCAATAGGTATTTGGTGGTCTTCACGGCAAGGATCTCCTTATCAGTCCTAAGGAAGAACCACTACTACAATCCAAATCAAGCAAATAATCTAAAAACTAAGGCATTTAAATCAAACACTAAAGAAATAAAAATAGAGTTCTCATAAACTCTAGCAAAAGTCTAACAATAATAACTAACAATGCGGAAGAAATAACATATTAGGAAGTCCACCAGCGACTAGTCCAGATAAGATTAAAACCCAACTGTTCTGTTCCAGCGATCTTTCCCCGTCGTTGCGTAAATGGAATTAACATACGTGACCAGGGCAAGTATATATCACGAATTTTGTGCTCCCTAGGATTTAGCTATATATAGGTGGTACCTTACTTCTTTTTTGTAGGTTGCTTCTGAATTTGATTCATTCACTAGCATTATACACAAACTTTATACTTTAATTTCCAGCCCCGTAGTTCTGAAATACAAGAGTTTTAAGCTTTTTTGTGACACTATCGGACAACTTAGTGGAATCTCAACTAGTTATACTTATTTCATTATCGTTATTCAATTCTTCACTCCCTATTTCTTTACATTGTCATATTAAGCAACTTAGTTCATAGTAATTCAATTGTTTGGACATCTCTATCAATTGTTTTTGAGCCATGTCTATAAATTCAATTGGCATAATATATAAACATGATCCTTAACTTGGCTTCAGCGGATAACTATGCCCTCCAGCTTTGAGTGTGCACAAGCAGACACTTAAACTTGTATAATATTGAACAAATAGATACACGTGTTCTACATGGCATAATACACATAGGACGCCACGTAGGACACAAAATTTCCATGTAGGTGTCATGTAGGACGAATGTGTCCATTTATTCAATTTTATACAAGGTTAAGTGCCTACTTGTGCACATCCAAAATTAAAGGTCATATATAGTTGTTAGCTGACGTCAAGTTAAGGATCATATTTATGTATTATGCCAATTCAATTCTTTGGTCATCTTAATCTAGTATCTTTGAGCCAGGTCTATAAGTTCAGCTATATTTAAAGGGTAATTAAACATAAGTGTTGGACGTGTATGAACAAAATCCACATTGGCCTAACCGAAAAAAGTAAATTACTTATAGAATGTTTGATACTTTTAAATTTTAATGGCGTGAGATATTTTAAAGAAAATCGTGTGAACATAACTCAAATTGACAATATCACATCACACGTTAAAACTTAAAAATATGTTCAAATTGTTTTAGCCCAACCAGAAGATCAAGGTTTATGGTAGTAATATTGTTGTTCATCCTGTATTCCTAAGATCTTAGGATAAAAACTTTGAAGAACTTGATAAGAAATAACAAAGTTTAAAGAGCATTTTCAAAGCTAGAAAATTAAAACCAATAGAGAAAATATAATTAGAAACAGATTAGAAACAATATTCAAAATATTTTTCTTAAAGAAGAAAATCGAGCCCACTGAATGCACAGTATCCCCTTCAGGAAATTATTTTCCTCAATTACCCGAGGCGAGGTTAATGGAATATATTCTCCCAGGATAGAACGATCTTACTCATCGGTGTATCGATATCTAAAACCACGGTGTCAACGAACCACTCAATGGCAGTAAAGTACACTTAGAATACTAGATTTAGTAGTAGTAGAAGAAGTCCAGAAAACTCGTTCTTTAAAATGAGAGGAAATCCCTCAATTTATAGAAAACAAAGGATAGTGTGAAAAAGATCTTATTGTGCCTTGCCGGAAAGGTCACAACCCTTTGGAAAAGTCACAATCTATTGGAAATGTCACAACCTTTCATAAAAGTTACAACTCTTCATAAAAATTGCAACTTTTCATAAAAGTCACAACTCTTTATAAAAGTCGAAACTCTTCATTTTTCATTCAGACCTTTTAGAACCCAACAAATATTACACTTGATCTTGGACAAAAAGGTCATAAAAAGATTAAAGGTATACACACATAATATTAGTCTAAATGGATAGTCAAAATATACCTTAGTCTTTTCTTGACGAAGTCGTTTGACACTTCAATCTTGACTTATCACGAAGTTGAAAAAGGTCCCTTAACAAACTTTCATACACCTAGGATGTGTGGACTCTTCTTCTTTTTAATTGATCGTATCAAAGTAAACAAGGCAGACTCTCACTTTACCTTAAAAAATTATATGAAGACATTTTCTAATGCTATGAATAAAAGTGTGAATATAATGTTCTTCTTTATTGATATTATCACCTACCACAATGAAAAAACAAATACTTTTAAAATGATTGATTTTAAGAGAACTAAAGATGCATATTGTAAATTGTTTGTGGTAGGTCAAGCAAACAACTGTGTTCACTAAATATCATGGTAACAAACATCATAAAACAAAAATAAATACTACTATCATGATAACACTATCATAACATTAGTAAGCTCCCCAACTGTCTATCTTTTTCAAACCTCATTATATATGAACTCTGGAATATTTGTAGTGTACACTCTATCTCTTCAGACCCCATTATATATCATGAAATTTCAGTATGTTATTGTTATTGTTATATATCATGGAAGAGAAATTGCCACATTTAACACTATGAAAAGTATTGGTATATTAAGTTAGTAAGTTGCTAGCATAGAGACATATGCATTTAGTTATGTTCCTTCCAAAACAGATAAAAGTACTACTAGCCATGTGTTGTCTGCTCTACAAAAAATTAAATTCCAATGCAATTCATCTTTAAGGGAGAAGGTGATAGACATAGACATCTATGGTACACGTCCACCACCACCAAAGTGTTTTTGTTCATACTTGTATATTTTTTGAGATATTCGAAATTTACTGACCAACTAATCCGACTTTCTTAGTAAGACCACTAAAAAGAAAAAAATATTATACGTATAAACCTAACGAAACTAAATTTATCCCAAATAGGTTTATTAGGAAAAATAAAGTGTTTCTATCTAATCAAAGATGGAAACGCCTTAACCTAGAGTTTTAATTTTATCTTCTTTATTCCGTTGCAGACATAACATACATGATTACTATATACGACTATATGCCAATTTCGTGTAGTGACTTAGAATTAAGGTAACTTGATCATCTTCCGAAATTTTAAATAATTTATTGATCATTGGCTGTAAGAGTGGACTGCTCCACATCCAGCCACACTATAGTGATCCAGAAGCGATTTTCTTCTAATAGCGAAAAAATCCGACAACCAACTGCTGACTCTGAAGTAAATGGTAAATATAAGGAAAAATAAAAGAAGAAAAAATATTCCACTAAAGTATGACAAAAAAATAAAAAGTATTCTATGTCTCTTTCCCTCTCTTGGAATCTCTACTTTTTTACTACATAAAAAAAAAAAATCCTATGAGCATGGGATTCCATTATTAAAGAGAAGAAAATATGCATTTTTTTCTCAAATAATTGAGTACAAGTAAGTTTAATACTACAAATAAATTATATATTTGCTATAAATTATACTCAAAATTAATAATGCCAATAAATTTAGGCCAAGTGGCAGACAACTTGTGAACTTATAATAATAATATAAGTTTTCCACTATCTAATCTTAACCAAACATTTTAATTTAGGTCACCCAAAAAAAATAAAATGATACCCTTAATTTTCCTACTTAAAATAAAAAATATATTCGAAAATTTTAAATTCAATTAAGTACACAGAATCCAAAACCCAATCCCTATGGACAAGGTGTTTTGCTCTCTCTTTTTCGAGATTTACTTCATTTATCAATATTATTAGTTTACGGTTTAAGAAGATTAACGATATTTAAAGTAAAAAATTAATATACATTTATAATTTAGATTTTTTAAAAGTTGTAATACTAGCTTTAATTACAAAGTTGACTTTTTTTAGAATGATATTATCTTCCACATATATAAAGTATTATAATTAAGTACAAAATTTTTTATTTAAAAAAAAGGTAAAAATTAAATTTGACATTCTAAATTTGAAAAAATAAAAAGTAGAAATATTTCACTCTGTAATAATTTCATTTTCTAATATATTACTATTTCTATTTTTAATTTTTAACAATCAAACCATTCCATACAGTATTGTTTCAGTTTAGTTGCAATAGTAAGTAAAAAATAAACAAAAAAGAAACTTCTTCTACACTTCGGCGTCTCCGACGTTATCTTCCGCCGTAACGCCGCCGTCAGATGCCGAAATCTTCTACTGAAAAAATCTGTAATTCTCTCATGAATCTCAGTCTTCACTATACGATTACCTTAATTTTGGTAAAAGTTGAATGATGTACTTCTTTTGAAGTTGCCATTTTACTTTAAGAGTTTAATTTTGAGATCTGCTGCAAATTTAGAGATCAACAGCATTTTTTGCTGATCTACGGAGATTCGTATGTCAGTCGGATTCTAGTCTCTGTAAGTCCATTTTGATTCTCATTTGAAATTTCTTCTCCGGAATCTAGCTAAGTTTTGTGCTAATATTGTCTGTTGTTTATGATTTTTTTTTAAAAACCTTTTGTGTTCGTTGTTGTTTAGATCTTACTAGTATATTCGAAAATATGCAAATATTTTGTGTGATTTTTTTGTTTGTTTGTTTGAATTGAAATTGAATGTGAGTTAGAAGTTTTTTGACTTGAAGTTGAAGGTGTCGGTTCTGTTGAATTTGACTGAGTCAATTGATGACTTGAGCTGTTGTTCTTTCTGGTACGGAGTATGTGGTGTTTTGAATATAGATTTAGATCTGGATATTTATTTCGATATATATAATGGTTGATGGAGTTAGATTTGTTGGATTTGGGAGTTATTATTTAAGGTTAGGATATTACTGAAATGTTGAGTACTATTGAAGGTCGATCAGTGAGTTGATTTTGAATGATGAATTGTACATTAAAGTATTTCTCATTTAATTGCAGGCCTGTAACCATGTATTTTACGTGAATCGAGTTTTATTTATAAAAACCTGTTAGCATTTGAAGGATTTCGTAGGGAAATTGGGCTGAAATTTTGGATTTAGAGATGGGAACGAACATGGAGGAAGCATTGAAAGCTAAAACAAATGCTGAAAGGAGATTCGTGGAGAAAGACATTTTGGGTGCAAAAAATTATGCTCTGAAAGCTCAGATGTTGTACCCTCACTTGGAAGGAATATCACAAATGGTAGCGACATTTGGAGTCCTTAGTGCTGCAGAGACGAAGGTTAATGGAGAATATGATTTCTATGCAATACTGGGTTTAGATTCCTCTGTTGACAAGGCTAAGCTGAAGAAACAGTATAAGAAGATGGCTGTGTTACTCCATCCCGATAAGAACAAAAGTGTTGGAGCTGATGGTGCATTTAGACTTGTCTCTGAAGCATGGACGGTGTTGTCTGATGCTTCCAAAAGAAGCTCGTATGATCACAGGAGAAGTTTATTTACTCTGCATGGTTCTGGTGTTGGTAGCTATGACAGTTACTCCAATTCATCAGTTTCTCATAACAGGCTTGATACATTTTGGACTGTTTGTACCTCTTGTCACGTTCAGTATGAATATCTTAGGAAGTATCTGAACAAAAGACTGTCCTGTAAGAACTGTCGTGGGGTTTTCATAGCTGCTGAAACAGGATTGGCTCCTGTTAATGGTTCCTATTCCTATAGTTCTTGGTCTAATGGATATGGAAGCCATGGTTGCGGGGCTACATATGTCCCAACGACATCTGTTTATCCTGCAAATAATGGGGTCTCAGGACATCATTCTGGACCTTGTTTCGAGCATGTCTCCAATTTGTCTTTTCAGTGGAGTTCCTGTGGAAATTCTGCTCCAGTTTTAGATTCCAATGGATCATCCACAGCTGTCAGTTTTGCGAACCAGGCAAGTAGGAAAATCACCAGAAGAAGAGGCAGAGG